>CAAALY010244260.1:2555-13379 GCA_900617795.1 Protopolystoma xenopodis
ATATTCTCGAAACCTACTGAAACCGAGTATAAGTAATATAGTCAATTGTAATAGCGAGCACAGATATGTGGTTTGACCTCGCTTTCGCAATTGAGTCTTATTGCTATGGCGTCCTAGTTGAACGTACCCTATCTAAAGTAGTAGTAATAATGAGTATGGTAATTCCCAGCATCGAAAAGTAGTTTAGGTAAACTGGTAATTATCATAACGGCCATAACAGAGGGAGGTATGAAGACCAAGATGGTGCGGCCTTTAGTATGCTCGAGGTCTCCTTGTTTGACCTTGTTTTTGTAACTATGTAAAATTGGCAGGAAGAAATAGAGGAAAGAACGCACCTTGTCTGGAGTCCATATTATGAATGATAATGTCCAAATTCGAACAGTAGACTTGCTACATTCCCAGACATTTCGCCGACATCGTCAGTCAGTTCTAAGGTGCTCGCAAAACTACTTAATATGAATGTATGCCGTCTACGATGTATGTGAAATGTCTCAGAATGTACCAAGCCCATGGTCCGACTCTGGAAATTATCACGCACGCTATGGACTCTAGACAAGGTGTGTTCCTAAAGTTCTTCCTACCAATATAACCAAGTTGAGAAAAAAAGGTCAAACAACTTCTATAGCAGATGACTTCAAGCATGGCACGTTCATCTAGGTCGCTCTAACGACACGACTGGGTTGCGAAAACTAGGTAAACCACTTCTATCCAGCTATGAAAATATAAACCTCAACATCTTGACTTTCATGTCTGAGAATAAATGATCTTTACTCTATCGGCAAGCCCATCACAGAAATGTGATATGGAAATGATCTAGCTCTGCTTGATGTTAATATCTGCCCTGTAATCCAAGAGGACCCATGGTAGTGTGGCTTAGGGGTTGACGCTACCCGAGTTCAAGTCCAGCTGAGGCTGCTGATGAGGCTCAGGACACGTCGAAACTGCAGTCCAGTCTAGCCTGGAGGAGAATACCTTTTGAAAATTCACATACGATTGTGGGAAAATTCAATTAATAGTCCTTTGTCAGCGTATGCGAACTAGAATGAAAACAATTTTTATTTAATTACAAATGAACCGGATACCATTAATATTATTTTTATTCAAGATGTAGCATTGCTTAACGTAGATAATTTTTAAGGAATAAAGGATCAACACATCCGACGACCCAACATTTTACCTTTAAAGGGGCTTCTTCGAGGACAAATGAACCGCTACCATCGTTACAGGGCAGATCGTTTGTGCCTAATTGGAGACTTACCTGAAGACCAATCTGATCTGATAGCGAAAAACAACTACTTATTTTCAGTTCATATAAGAAAATGAATTGTTTTACAAGTTATCCAGACTTTAAACAAGACACATTTTTAAGGCTCGTCGACTATACTATCTTATGCAAGGGATATATTTATTGGCTTAGTCTAAACGTTTCAACGAATGGGGATTTTGGTGAAATCTATCCGTGTCAGTATAACTAGAGTAAAGATGTAAAAGATATATACTACTGTTAAAATTCTTCTAATTTCTATCGACCACATTTTTACATCCATGCGTCTCAATCCTGTCATGACGCTTCTTCCTTTACGAAATAAAAGTCCCCTGCTAGTACAAAGGAACTATGTTGCATCACAAGCTGCTTGAAATAACTTTAAGGGTTGGGTTTACTTTTGGTTATATTGTACTTTCTAGCAACACTTCAAACATCGTATTAGCTATATGCGGTTTAATGGAATTACACGAAATTCTTGAGCCAATCTCAATCTCTATTGATTAACTTGATTGGGACGATCAGGTTACCTGAGCCCTCGAGACACCCTTGTTTGGCTCCAGAGTAACTTTATTGAACTTAAAGTGAAATAGGGATTTATAGTAAAATTGCCTACAATGAAATGAATAGATCCACAGATTCCATTAAATTTAATACAGCTTTGCATTCCAAAATGTTTCCTTATCTCAACTGGAAAAAATACTTGGCATATGCCATCGCCAATGAATTTGATACTGGCTTGTGCGCATAATTTAGATACCCTATATTCCTCAACCATACATCAGCTAATATCACTAGGTCATAAGACCAATATGACTCTAAAAGCAGGTCAGATTTTCCCCATATTGTAAATTTTTTAATATTCGAAGTGCTGCTAATGTAAAATTATATTTTGAAAATAGAACTTAAGCCATCGTTGAAAGGCTATATTGATAAAGGACTTAGAGGGGACTTCATACTAGCACTGAGAGAGATAGTATGCCTGACTGGTACTTAGGATAATATGATGCAGAGGTAAAATTCCGAAAAGAAACAATAAACTATTCAAGTTTGATCCTTATTAGACTTATTCATCCTTTATAAGTAGGCTTGTGAGACTATAAGTTGATAATATATTCCAGATGTATTCTTCCTATTTCGTTTAGGGTGATAAGACGACTTTCATACAACTTTTTCCATAATGATAAGAGTTAACTTTATGTTTTCATTGGATTTCACATGGCCTTGTTTCTCCAAAGGTAGTCACATCCATTAAGAGTAGACTGCATTATCGACCTCGCCTAGGTCTTATCAACACCTATAGTTGGACTCGAACCATGGCAGTTTAGTGTATAATACAGGCATATTAACCACTACGCCATATTGCCTCGACTATCCTTATATCACAAGGCACCATAAGCGAAATGGGATGAATACCCTTCATATAATAAGACTTAGACGAGTATGAAAATGCAATTAATTTCGGCCTAGATGAAAACACATTCTGGAAGCAAGGCTAAGGGAAATCCAGTGTAAACTTGAAGCCTACTCTAAGGAGGATTGTGGGAGAATTCGACTATAAGTCCTCCATCACCTTAAGGAACCTACGTTGGTTATGGCTCTTATTCAAGGTTTACTGATAACCTCAAAGTCCTACTTACTTCGAATGCAAAATTATATTATCTAGCTTGGTGCTGATTCTTGATGGAGTCGTTAATAAGACCAAAGTGAGGTTAGAATAAAGTCGAGGACACGTTTTAGAGTTACGAATATGCGATATACACCTTGCTGATTTAAGTGAGGGCAAACAAAATAACAGTCCTTACATCACCTTAAGGACTTAACTCCTTATAGAAGAGTTAGCGATAGCTCCGATGCCTATAAGCACTTTCTGTATTTAGTAATGTAGTCGGTCGGATGATAAAAATAACTTATTCAGCCTAGGTTACATGATGTGATGAAGGACTTTTAATTGAAATTGTCCACGATGATTCGATAGATCTTACAATTCTATGCTCATTCAAGTTTGGCGGCAGTTCCGATCTCGCCTCAAGCGAAAATCGGACCCGAATAGTAGAGCGCTTATTTTCCACATGCTACCTCAAGATTAGTCAGGCCTCTCTCATACCACATTTTTATAATGGAATTGTCGATGAAGCAAATGTGTATTTGCTATTATATTAAACTATATTACTTTTATTCAGATTTTGTAGGACCTGTGTAAACTTATGTGAATCTGGGTGAATATAGTCCTTACTCACGATATAATGTTAGTTCAGAAACCTACTCACTCAGAATATAAATGTTAATTTTTTTCAGCAACAATCTTATTCTTTTAGAAATGTGGATTAGTGGAATGACCACGTCTTCTCTGTAATCCATTACACCCTATGGTTGTGCCAGTAGGCACATGCATTTCAATTTTTCGTAAGGCCTGTAAAGTCCCTGTGGGGAACAAGGAAATGTGAAACATAATGGTATCGTTACACCTTCAAATTTTACTGAGGAAAAATATATCTATTAGTCCTATCATCACCTTATGTGACCAAATATGGGTAAAGTTACTGAGCGAGAAAATTCCTTAATCGCTTAGGATTTTTATGGCAGCAATCAGCCGAGTAGCTTCTGTTCTCGATTGTCTAGGAAGCCTTGCATTTGAAAATTGAAACTGGATTCAGGATCACCTATTCCGAGCGTCTTTTCAGCAGCCTTTATCAAGTGTCCCTCTAAGCGGGAGTCTTGCACAAAGAACTCTATTTTTCTTTCATTTGAGGATGCATCATAATGCTTGGTCGCTGAAGAAGGCTTCGTAAACTATATCTCAAAATTCCGGAGCAACCTGCCTAAGAGCATGAGAAAGCTTAAGTAAAAAGAGTTTTTCGACGCCTATAAACTGTGCGTCCTTGTGTATGTGTGTGTGCACATGGGCGTTTGTTTAAAGGTAATATAACGGCTACCATAGCCAAGTGTTGAAGTGGTAACTAATCTACAATAAGGTGGACAACTGAAGGCACACTAGCCTCACGCTGTGAACTTAAGACATTAAACATGAAACGTAAGGTTAAGAAGCATCGATAGATTGTTAGTTTTTATATGACTACATTAAAAAACTACTATTATAAACCATAATGTTAAACCAACACAGAAAAAATACCTACACACTGGACCTTTATACGTAAAGGATCGGCAAAGGTCCGAACTATGGGGGCAAATTTTCAGCTAAATCTGCATGGTTTCCAGGTTTAAGGATGACAAATGCGATATTATATACTCAATAAATAATGAAGGAGCCAAAAGCATGTTCTGCATTCCTCCCTCAACATGTAGCAATGTCCTGCCTGATGTAATCACAAGTACAAGATTTGGTGACTTTAGTCACCTATTTTTGGCTTTCACTTAGCCTTCAGTTTACCATATTCACTGTGAAATAACTTTTCGAGTTACGTTTCCTGTATAGCGATAGTTTGGCTTTCTGTATTGATAAGGCTTATGGCCGATGAGAATATGGTCACCTCCACCCCCCAGAGAGTAAATAGTTAGCTATAAGTGTCATGGCTTCAACCCTTTATGGGATATTTATCAGAGCCAGGAGTGGAGAAAAATACAGACAACTCTGAGTGAAGACGCTCCTGTGGGACTCATCAAACCGCAGAATTGGTTGGGAAAATAGAGCTATCTCTCCATTCAATTGGAAGTTACCTATCTATGTCAGCTACAATATATGCTTTATCTCATTTGGCTAGTCCCGTTTTTTATGCCGGCCCTGGCGGATTCTCGTTAAAACCGAATTCGTCCACACATTTTATGTCTATTAACCACCAAGATTGCAGTTGTATAACAGTTTATATCTCTTTTCTCCGTTTTTCTGGCTTTACTTCCAACCGACTTCAGTTTTACAGTTTCTGAAACTGGGCAAAGCGATATTTACTCTTCAGCATGCCTGAAACTAAGCTACTTTTCCCAATGCCGGATTGCGAACTCGGTTGTACTATAATCAATGAAGATTCTGTCAGTACTCAAACAAATGATAAGAGAGGTGTTTACCCTATTTCGTTTAAGGTGATGAAGGACTGGTAGTAGAATTTCCCCACAATGATATGGTTAGAGCTAACGCTTCCATTGAATTTCACATTGCTCAGCTCTACTCATATCATTGTGGGAAAATTCTACTACCAGTCATTCATCACCTTAAACGAAATAGGATGAATACCTCTCATATTACTGATTTACTGATAGTCCCGAAACTCTACTCAAATACAAAAATAACTACTCAAACAAGCCTGCAAATTATCCTCTTTGAGATATAAGCATCCTGACAACCCTTCGTATACAAATATTTGCTAATTTATTTTTAGCTTGTTTATTTGAGCTCAATAATTTGTTTGAAGTTATCAATCCCCTGTTTTTAGGATGCATAACACATGGCAACATAATGCATTCTTTCTTATTCGCTAATATACAGGTGCCTCGATGTTGTTAAATTTCACTTAATAATTCCTCTTACAATGCCTCATCGGCCATACTGGATTACATATTGGACTTCGCTTTTGTCTCATCCTCACTTCAAAGTTGATTCGAATTCTCCTTGCATCAGTCAAGAGGCGGCTTTTACCCCTCCGCTCCACTGTAATCCAGTGATACCGAGGGCAGCCTGGCCTGATGTCACGGAGCCTGTTTCGAATATATTCGTGATGATGCGGAGACTTAGTGTGGTCTGGACAAGCGGCACCGAAAGTATTCCAACTTTTTCAACGTGGGAAACTTGGATATATGAATTTATATCATTTTTTATTGACTAGAGTTCTTACAAAGCATTATCGTAATTTGGCAACACTTCTGAAGGTACACCATTTTATTGCTTATAGGTATATATTTATAAATTTTATGCGTTTAGGACTAATAAAAATAGTATATAATTGGGTTATTATCATCCATTTATAATTTTGTTGTTCTACCAATGTGGCATACCAAACATGCGATAGGTGCGCATGGGATCTCCGGATTAAGCCGCTGGAGTACCGAAAAAGACGATAGGTTCAATTGCTTTGAGTGGCTCACAGTGCCAAACGACCTTTGACCTTTTTGCTAGGTGGCTGTAAGAGTGATTCAGCACGCCTCCGTATGAAATAAGATGAACAAAATTATTACATTTCAACAGATGCAAAACATTAAATCCTAGAAACACAAAGCTGGAATTTAGTTGGTGATAAGTCAATACGAAGTATTAATCCAAACGAATGCTTGTTTTATTAGAATTCAATTCTAACATATGGTTTATCGCCAAATATTGGAAAAACCCCAAAGATCAGTTTTTTTCAAAAAATACCAAATAAAAGAGTCCGATTATTTTACTTTTTCCCAAGTTTAACTTATGCCTCCTAATCAATCGGGCATATGCGTTGGTCTATGTGTTTCATTTGATTCCGCGATTTCCTGTGCAGGGCGCTAAAATGGAGCAGACTCACCTCGCTTTCCTAGTTCACTATTTAGTTTGATCACATCTTGCCACCTGGCTGAAACCGACTGCATTTTATGTGCCGACTAACTATTCATTGTAAAAATACCCCAGAATGAAGGCAGTTTGATGGAATCCTAGTAGGGAATAATGCCACTCCAGTCCCTTCAGTAATGGAGTATGAGAATAATTTTGAAGGCGTCATCTTATTTATCGCTAAATGGACAGGCAAAAATTCTGTAAAAATATTTTCAACTATTTGTTGAAATTATTTTGCAAAACTCCCTAAATTTATTTAGAGCTTGATTGTTACCATTGAATTCCAGTTTCAAAGGGTATTCTTTGAAATTTTAATTGTTTAAGTGGATATCATTTCTCCACTCATTGAAAAAGTCCTCTTCCTTGGATTTTGACTCCTGTTTTAACCTATCATCCTCGTTTCATGCACAAAACTAGCGGGGTTAGGGCAGTGGACTTGAGGGTGAGATCAAAAACACTTTTTATTTTAGGCCACATAATACTGACTCCATTGAGGTGAGTGGAGAGCATGATTCCAGACAAATGAATATCTGTTGAGCTTACTTCCATTTTGAGTGCAAGGGCTTGTTAAACAGATTAGAAGGCCGATCCTACTAGAAGACGATGGCGGATTCCCCTTGACTAGCTGTCGATTTCCCATACTGGGACACACTTGCTGACGTTGCTTTCGAGGCAATCTCGTTCGATTCTAGTGAAAACGCACTAAGCTTCTGTTCACCACGTTATGGACACCATCAAAGCAGGTTATCAACTTTCAAGCATATTCAAGCCGAGTCAAGAAAACGAACGACAAAAGCTTGGCATATTTTCATCATAATCGAAGAAGAATGCCTCACAAACAGCGTCAAAAAAGAATCTTTCTGAAAATCCAATTGACATCTGGTCAAGAGGAATCCGCCTTCATCTTCTGGCATGATCTCTTCATCAAACACTTTCATTAGAAATGGAAATAAGCTCAAGAATTATGAAACTAGAGATTCTTCGATACCTAAATTTTCTTCTCAAATGAACATTTTTCAATCATCATTACTTGAAAAAAGGTTTTTAATTTTTTACTCCTTGAATTTCATGTCTCCTGCTCGAATCCTGGCAGTGCTGGTGATGAGAGGATTAGAGGGGTTTACAACTGCGTTCGATTCTAGATGAAGTCATATGCTTTATCGAGAGGTCTACCAGTTGACAATATTCACGCCTTGGGTTGCGAACTTATCTGAACACATATTAACCAATCTGAGACCAAATCCTGTAGTAAAGGCGTCTCAGCCCCCATAAAGTTAACTCTATCTTGATCGTGAGTTTCAAAGGCAGTTCTGAAGAAGAAAATAAGGCTAGAAATCAAGAACACTGGATTGAAACCCATCTGCGATGCAAAGTATAGCATGCAAGCTCTCTAGCATTAGTTAGCTATTTGTTGTTTAGCCGATTGCTAAAGGCATATGATGTTTGCCCAAGTAAACTTTAGTCCCAAAATCCCATATTTTATAAAATTCCTCATTGACACAGGCATTATTAGTAAAATAAGATTTCAGCGGAAGCTACGCCTTATCGACAAAAGTCAGTCTACAAAGAGCTTTAAAATAAAAACTGCTTCTAACTTCATCGTCCAGTAAACACATTACTTTGGCCAGTCTTCCCGAGGCTAAGTAATCTTTCATTTATATCGGCTGCATCTGCTCTGCCAGCAGAATGTTGTGCGTTTCTATCTTATGGAGTGAAATAGTTTAAGTAGATGAAAATTTTAAAAATCCTCATAAATTATTGACACGTATTCTTGCCATTAATTTCAAAACTTGTACTTGAAACATTAGTACAAGTTATGGAGACTATTGGATACCTATGAACGCTCAAGTCGAGTCAATCACCAATACCACAGTAGATAACTGATTGACTACCAATTTGGATGTTGAACACCTGCCTTCTTTCACTTAATTTAATATCAATACATTTCGTTTTTAAGTAGGGTATCAAGACTACCGGTGAATCAGATATACGAAATGTATTCACCCTATTTTATTTAACCTGATGAATGACTGGTAGTTTAATTTTCCCACAATGATATGAATATATCTGTCGTTTACGTTCAATTTCACATATGATATTCTCATACATGCTAAAGATGAGTATTTCTTCGACATCGTCTTAACTAATCTTACCAGTATTTCAAGCGAGACTCGAATCATTACAATGCAGCGTATAATCTCGACACACCAACCACTGTGCTATGTTGACCCTAGTGCCCTTGGGTGAAAGGGCAAATGTGAATTTTAACAAAACTAGGCATTTTTCCACATCATATTTGTGGTAGGAGTGTCGATGACGTGGAGTTTTATTTGTCATAGCAATCGTTATATACAGCTCTTATATCAGATCTACTGGTCTACTCATTGCATCATTTGATAATTCATCTACCAATCCCTTTAGCGTCTTTAGCAGAAGAGAGTGGAGCCATCTAATTTGTTAAAATCTATCAAGATATTCAAATTTACTTTCCGCACACATTCTAGATCCCGTAAATTACTTGAATTCTCACTAGATTTCATGGAGTTACCATATTTTTAACAGTTCGTGGAGCTTTTTTGAAACCTTGCATCAAGGGGTCTAAAGATATTCAACCTCAATAGCTAATTCCTGGCATTTACTCAAAGTTTAGTTTTGTCTAAGTTTGCCAGGTCAAGGAGACAGACAGAAATTTCCAAAATTTCGACGCAGGTAGTTTACGAAATGATAAAAATATTTTTTGAATAGAAGCCCCCCTCTCACACCCTCACCCCTTAATCCTCCTCCCATAGGTCTTATCAGAGTCTCCCTCTCTCCTCGTAGGATCCGCCCTAGAAGGTATTTCACCCAACCCCTTCCACTCTATCTGTACTACTCGAAGCGTTATTTCCCACATTGTCTCAAGCCTTTGATGGCCCACATGCTCCCGCCTCGCTGAGTCGGCCCCTAAAAATCATGATTCTCAAGCTGGAAGGGAGACTAACTTGAGGCTAGAGAGCCCGCGTAATTCTCATGGTCAAGCCTTTGCTTCATGGACTACATCTAAACTCAAACACGTCTACTGTATCCTGTTTCTATTCCCAATACCAAGTCTCTGACTTCCTATGTCCTAGTCTCTTGTGTTTCAACCCACAAATGGTGTGGTTCTACTTGTTTTGGTTGGGTTCAATGTAGAACCACAACATTTGTGGGTTGGCACGCAAGAGACTAAGACATAGAAAGTCATAGACTTAGCCCTACGGATAGAAGCACGAGAGATGTGGCGGAGACTAGAGCTACTTTGCTAACACTAGGCGTGCTTGATCATAGACGGGGCCCATGACGCAAAGGCTTGATCATGAGAATTACTCGCGCTCTTTAGCCTTAAGTTAGTCTCCTATTCAGGTTGAGAATCCTGATTTTTAGGGGCCTACTCGGCGAGGCGGAACTAGGCGTTCCACCAAAGGCTTGAGATAGTGAGGGGAATAACGCTTCAATTAGCACAGATAGGCTGGCAGTGATAGAGTCTAATTCCTGGATCAAGAAGGAAGGAGACGGATCCTACGGGGCATAAGGTAGATTCTGATAAGACCTATGGGAAGAGGATTGAGGGGTGAAGGGGTGAAAAGGCCAGGGTGGCGTGTGGAGAGTTTTCATAAAATCCGCACACCATGCTACATTTAATTCAGCGATAAAAAATTATAATAGGGAGGAGTGACACGAGAATATAGAATTGCTGATTAGCCTAGGGCGAAAAGACAGATACCACGAATGTTTGGCAGACAGTTGGTAAATAAATCGGCTTCAATTTTCTCTTTGATGATTTGTATTGTGGTGCTATGATTAGCAAGGGTCATTGACGATGCCGACTACGATGCCAGCGGAATATCTGGGACTGTAGCAGGCCCACAATCCGACTCTGGAAATTATCATGCATACTATATGCAACTCTGTACAAGTTCCTCTCGGTCTTCCTGCCAATATGATCAAGTTGCGAAAGCAAAGTCAAGCAAGTTCTATACAACAACATATTAACTTAAAAGGTATTCGCCCTATTTCGTTTAAGGTGATGAAGGACTGGTAGTAGAATTTTCCCACAATGATATGAGTA
>CAAALY010244261.1:914-15852 GCA_900617795.1 Protopolystoma xenopodis
TAGGAATTCGCCATTGTCTTCTGATGGAACCGACCTTCGAATCTCTTCACCAAACACTTCTACTCGAAATAGAAATAAGCCCAACAATTACTAAAGTACATCGGAAAACTTAGTACGAACGGTGAGCCGAGGAATTCTTCGAATAATAAAACAGTCATGATTCCGCGACAATCCTTCGATTTCCAGTGCGATTAATTTCCGATCTCTTCGCATCCATCTTTTCCGTCTAAATGGAAAGTGGAGTCACGATACTTCACTAAGGGATACTTCAACAGTCAGCATTTCTTCATATATAAAAGGCTTAAACCGATAGTGACCAGTCTGACTCCAGCTTATTCACATGCTGCGCTCTGCAGATGTGTTGTTTTTACCTTCATATGAATCAGTCAGCACGAAATCCTGCTTGCCATGATGGCCTTTCCTTACTCAAAAACGTCTTCATTCTCTTTCTGCCCTACATCGGAACAGTCAAAATTTGTCGGCGTTGAGTCTTACCGTGAATGAGCCAATCAGAACAAGGCTCAAGCCGGATTGCGGCTATTTTTATTCCTACCCTTCTGTCCTATTTCTCTGTCCCGTTCTTCGAAGGAATAGCTCTTCTCCCATCTTCTTCCCTTTTTGGCCAAAACAAGCTGAAACCAGGTATATGCTTATACTTGTGTGAGCTGTCCATACTAAAATCCCATTGTTTCAGCTAAGACAGTCGTTTGCTTGAAGCGGTAGCTCTTGAGGTTGAGTAGAAACAGACACATTAGGAGTGACTAATGTTGCTTCGGTGATAAAAAACTTCGAGCCCTTACCGCACAAAAACTGTGTTGACTTGGTCAGAAGCTCATCTTAACCAACAGCCCTTAGGGCATAGTGGAAGTGGGAAGTAAATGCTCCTAAAACGAAAGGCAATATGATATATTTTGCTAAATTTAATATAGCCACTTTCATTTCGTATGATAAGGCATGATTAAGATATTCGTAGTTGGGTCGTAACATAAGGCTACGTCTGATTCCCGTTGTTCTGCTGCCCTTTGGCTGCAAACGTTCAGGCTGGTGCAGCCCACGGGACCCCTTCTCTTGCTTCGAGTGGAAACGGGCAGAGCTTTAGTTCGTAATACGACGATCATCATCAGAGCTGGAACTCATTCTTACAACAGTGTCTGGAAGTCAGGAATATTGTCTGGCTATATCTCACAAAGAAAATATATTCATATATAAATATATATATATATATATATATAATGTATTCACCATATTTGATTTAAGGGGAAAAGGGTTTAGCAGTCATATGACAAATATCAATATAAAAGGTCAATATTAAGTGATTATCGAGCTTAAAACGAGTTAATAAAATCAACTAGCTATATATAAACATAAAATTACGAAATAATTCCAGGGATAGAAGGCTTTGATGATCTACTTACGATATATACACCAGGGCATATGCGGGCATAACACGTGCGGCATACGAAAACCGGAGTGATATTCCCGAGTAATTAGTGCAGAAGTTATCAAATCTTAATGGCCCTTCAATTGAACATAAGGAAACTCATCATTATGATTACGTAATGCCTAATTGTCTTTTGGTAGGTTTCGAGATTATCAGTAATTTTACAATAAGAATTTAGTTATAGATAGGGAAACCAAGATGGTATAGTCTTCGGTTTGGTCGCAGTATTCTTTACCTTTGCAGTGCTGGTTTGACCTCATTTTCGCAACTTTATCAGGGACAAGCAAACCTTGTGGAACTTCTGCGTCCTCTGCTATAGTATTAATAAGTTACAGTATCAGATCACTGATTTATCACATTCCCAGACATTTCGCCGTCACCCTAGGTCGCTTTCTTAACTTAAGTACAGAAAGAGTGACATCAATTTGATCAAAATTTGAGGATAAATTAATTAAGTCGTCTTCTTTTTTCAACACTGGTATCCTAAAATAGCGCTCGAATACCAGTTAATCTATTGAAGTGATGTGACCACGTTATTGCAGCATGGTCGTATCGTCAGAGTGATCAAGGTGAATGCATCTTGTCAGGAATACCTGCCACAGTAGCCATGGTATTTTCCATTGTCACACTGCAATTTACTGTACTTGCATATAATGTTCGTATGATACAATTTAAAAAAACTAACAAAACTATTTTTCGGACAACTGACCATACCAGATTTTAAAAAGTTGTATTCCAATTAATGTATCTACTAGGCGTTGTATTCTTTGTTGGAGTACCTTGGTCATTACCGAGATGTTTGTATAAAAAGAGACTTAAATAAAGCAGCGTTCATTTCATAATCATATGCATATGTAAAAATAGTAAATCAATAGTAAGAACTTCGAAGTTTTCCTTCAATATCTGACACTCATTAGTATGACGGACAACATCATCCTTACAACCGTATTCAAGCTAATGAGTCAAGAAAACTCACTGGCTCATCCCTAAATAGCTGTGTATATACTCCATATCTGAACTCCTTAATGAGGTATAAAGTGATTTGGTTAGACATATAAACTCATATACTTCTAGGTTGACATGATTGGAACTAACCAAATCATTTTATACCTCATCAAAGAGCTCAGATATAGAGTATATATACAGCATTTAAGGGATGAGCCAGTGAATTGTTTTGACTCGTTAGCTTGAAAATGGCTGTGAGGATAATACCCTGTTCGGATGAAGTCCGTTATATGACGGACGAAGGCTTAGCATGTTTTCACCCTAACCAAAAGAGATTACCTCAGAAACAGTGTCAACAAGAATGTTCCTGTGAAGCCAATCGATAGTTGGTCAAGAGGAATCCATCGTCATATTCTGGTGGGATCGACCTTCGAATCTCTTCTCCTTGAATTTTGACTTTTCTTTCTCGCCCTCCTAAAAGAATTGGCTAATTATCAAGAATGTCAAGAATCAAGAAATTTGGCCATATATCTATTATAATGTGTTCATTTGACCGAGCAAACGTTGGAAGCCGGTCATCTATTTCGCTAAATACTGACGTAAGACAAAATTTATTTTATAGGCTGTAAGATCCAAAGGTCAGAATTTGCAGAATGTACAGCATAAATTGGACATGAAATCTGGTGTAAGAAGTCTTGGTTTTCGGATCATGTCATCTGTTGTAAAGTGCAGGTTAAGAATGGGCGTAACAAATTAAGCAAAAACTACATATGCTTCATTAGAAGGCCTGAGGATTGGGAGGTATCGAGTCCCTCTTTTCCAAACTGTCCTAGACTTTGGCTCTATATAATATCATACTTTTTATACTTGGATAATAAAACTTAAGAGCATATACACGAGTGTTTGACACTGTATAGTCGTAGTTCTAAGTTTATTTTCGAAACCTATTTTACATTGATATAAGTTTACTAAAATTGAACAAAAAGTTATCAAGCCTTGATAACCTTAGAACAGGCATTTCTTCTCTGTTAGGATTACTCGGGACTATCCCTGGTTCCTTATATCCACACATACGCAAATGAACATGCATACATACGCAGAAATGTACCTTCGTAAAGAAATAGCCAAGTTTTTAAATATCCCAATTGAGAAGGTTTCAAAGTTACCCGTGGCTCTTGAATATGAGCTGTATTCACCCTAGGTCGCTTAACGTGAATTTTCACGTAATACTATAAGTAAGCCTCATTGTGCCAGTAAATTTCACTTAGCTATGCTTCTCAAAAGGTATTAACTTCCAGGGCTGACTGCAGTTTTGACCTCGTCTGGGTCTCATCAGCACTCTTAAGGTGAATCAAACCCTAGTCGTGAAGTGTACAATTTAGACCTACAGCCACTATGCCACAGGGGCCAATGAGTCACATGGCAGACGTACATTTCAAGGATATCTAGATCTTTTTCATGCCACATTTGGTTGGTAAAACTCCTTAAGATAGTTAGTTTAGAAGGCTAGTCAATCGGTATGTAAGTAATGTATGTGATTTGTAGCAACAAATAAAGGTTTGCTTAATAGACAATTACAACAGAGAATGTGATATAGAAAATGACTGACATTCCATGAAACCCATATCTTCCCTGTGACCCAAGGGCACCCGTGACAATGTAGAGGTGTGGTTGACGTGTCTAGATTACACTCTGAACTTGCATGATTCGGATCCCGCAGGGGGTGTTGATAAGACATATGCCAGGTCGAAACTGCAGTCCACTGGTGCCTGGAGGAGAACAAATTTTGGGAAAGCAAGGCTCAGTGAAATTCAATGGAAACGACAGCTTTATTCATACATTTGTAGTAAAATTCAGCTACAATTCCTTCATTACCTTAAACGAAATAAAGTAATTATATCTTACATAACTGATTTACTAGTAGTCTGAAACCCGACTTATGAACGAAAAACAGTATTCCGCTTTTGGTAAATCGATTATGTTAAACTAAGCCTCGGCAGAAGAAGATAGCGCATATTGTAGCCATTTAGCTTGTTCTATATGTGGGTTAGGCGAACTACCAGATCTCTGCATGATATGATGTGGTAGGAGCTGTAGTCATATTACGAAAAATCTTTCGACACGAAGTTTTAAAATCATAAACATTTCTCTTCTACTTAGTTTTGTCACATGACGACAAGGATAAGATAGGATACAATATGTGCCTTCTCGTCCTGACTTCCGAAACAGAAAAGGTCTCGTGATCACCAACAACATTGATGCATTTCAAGACTGACACCAGTTTGCATCTGGGCTATGTATAACCAGGTGAATTCGAGGATTGGGAATAAGCCTTGTTGGCACAAAAGTAACATTGCACTTTTTTCACCAAGCTCGTCTTCTAGAAAATACCAGAACTATCATGACTAAAAAATGTCCTGATGTGTGAAAATAACATTGATGTAGGTATGCCTTGAAGCTGAATGAGAAGACTTTTAAGCTTTAATCAGCCTCCTGTAGTCACATGAGTACATATAACCTGTTTTTCGCAACTTGGTCGTGTTTAATGGGAGACTTGGTAAAAGGGCTTGCAGATTAACCAGCCATCGCCACGAAAATCTTGAATTCTTTCCAGATCAGAACGTTGATCTGACATCTGCTCAAGCATTCGGTTGGCATGTTATTCGGCATCTTCATGTCTCGTATGCTAGACTTAACATGAGATGATAAAACATCAACTTGGCCTGCAGTGCAAATTCCCCTAAGGCTACTAGAAGCAATTCCGTAGATGGCCAACGGCGTCACCAACTCATAGTCGTATCATGAACCGAAATGGGAACGCATGCAAAAAGCGAAATTGTGCACCACGGTGGTATACTACCCAATACTTGGCTGTCTAGTCTATCAGAGCATGATTCACCTTAGGTCACTATAGGTGATTAAAGACTGATAATTAATTTTCCCTAAATGAGTAGGTCTCAGTATGTAATTAACTTTTACTTAATATTTCTTACTAAAGGTATTCTTGTCCAGCTCTTATTCATGATCTACCTATAGATTTGAACTTCTACTTAATTCGAGTACAAGTAGCGTGTCGATCATAATGATAAATACATTTTTCCCTCAGCAACACATTACTAAAAAATTAACATATTGGAGAAACCTAGCTTGCTGGTAAATGCGCTTCTCCCCTTTAGTGGCAGCATGTTATACTGCGTTAACCAGGTTAGATTACCCCTAAGAGAGGGGAGACTGACGAGACTAAATTGCAGTCCAAAATGGATGCAAATACCTTTTGGAGGCTAGATGAAACTTAAATTGAATAATGAGGCATACCCATCTCATTTTAAGGTAACCAAAGCTCTCAATTAAGGTCTACTAAGGGTCTTGAAATTCTACCTTATTAGAATTATGGGCTTCTAGTTATCTTTACCTCTTTTTGCTTGACACATTTAGTGAAAGTCAGAAGTACTGATTAGCTGTATTCAACTTATGCTATTCCTCGTTTCTCTTCCTTTCCAATCCCTAAATCCCGGCATTACGTACAGATTCAGACCTATTGCCGTCATTAGTGGCTCCACATTCTACCGCCCCTGACGACCTGTATCTTTTAGAGTAGGGCAGGGGTTAGGGAGCCAAATAAATCAGGCCGCACAATCCCCAGTAGCCAACAAAAAACAACTACTTTATCCTGTCCAGTCGATCGCTAGGATCTCTCAGTCCTTGTCTCTCCCTCCGTTCTACCTTTCCTTACGTTGCTCAGCCTGACTTCACCAAGTGGCTTGCCTGTATAAGCTTGTGAACGTGAAGAAAAAGAGGCCACATCGTAACGACGTAGAGGGCGTCAGAAGAAGGGAAGGTAGGCCTAGGTGGGAGGATTATAGTCCACATCGATGGGAGTCAGATCACACAAGTTTGGTAAAGCAATGTCTGTCGACCTTGTCGGTGGACCTCTACTCTCCTCGTCCTCATCCTCTTCGTCCTCGTCATCTTCGTCATCGTCCTCTTCATCTTGCTCCTCCTCATCATATTCCTCCTCCATCCCCGCCTCTGCTGTCATCGTGGCGACCACCACCTCCACTACAAGAGATTACTTCTCTCCAGACCACTCGGCTCCCCTCACACCCAACTATTCACTCCCTCAGGGAAGAGACCCTGGCCCTTCGAGTGGAGCATCACCTCGAGGCAGTAGCTGTCTTGCTCTGCACCAGACAGTCGGTCCCCCTCAGTCAGCTGGCCATCTAATTTACATCAGTCCGGAGGAGTACATGCCACCCGGGTCTCGCGATGAGCCTGGGCTCCACACACAACTTTCACCCCTGTCTGGAGTGGCCAACAGAAGCCCTTCTGTTCTGGATCATCCAACCGGTCTTTTAGGGCCTTTCGAGGAGTCATACACCTCCCCAGCAGGACAGTCAATACCACCTGCCTATGTTTATCCGTCTTGTGGCTATGAAATGACTGCCGTTTCTCCTGCAAGCTTCCCCACCCTAGCGATGCTCACGGCTTACACTAATTCGATCTACCCTGCAGGTAGCACCAGTTGGGAGGAGCTGCCGAATCGAAGTGGTGGCCGAATGGCGGCTGGAGTGGCACCATGGCAACGCTGTGATAGTGGTCGGCACAAGATGAGGTCATCGTCGGCTGAAATGGGGGCGGACGAAGAGGATGGACATGATGAGGAAGAGGAGGAAGAGGAGGAAGCAGATGAAGAAGATGAAGGAGAAGACGAAGGTCATGGGCGTGAGAGGAAGGATGCTGGGGAGGCTTGTTTAAGGACAATGCAGCAAGTCGGACGGCAGCACAACCACGATATCCACCTGACTGCTCTCTTTCCACATGGTCGAGGAGGGCACTTTGCACAAGTTAATGAGAAGGAGGATGGTCAAAATGGCGTCGAAGCAGAGAGCGAATATACAACTCAGAGTGAGAGGACGATCGAGGCCGGTGAGCCTACCTCAATGGGTACAGCCTCACTAATTTTGATGCAGTTGTCAGGTAAGCCAAACAAAACAGATTTTAATGAAATAACATGCAAGAGAAAAGTGTATATTCACCAGGATTGGAAAGCAAATAACCGAATTGATAAAACTAAAGGGCAATAGGGACCAATCGCTTCTGGGATAGATTCTAAAATAGTTCAGCTTCTCGTGAGCGAATGTTGGCAGAAAAAGATATATAGAAAAGATTATAAGAAGTGTTGTGAACTCGTTTTAATAACTTGGTCATGTTGTCAGGGCGACCTAGTTGGACGCACCTTGTCCGAAGTCCTCTGCAATAGTAGTTATGGACCATGAACTTGGTACATTCCCAGACGTTTCACCTTTATCGTCAGTGAGTCTTGCATCAAGCTACAACTCGTAAAAAAGACTCATATCTCTCGTAGCTTGGAGCTGCGAATGGTAAGACTCACTGACGATGCCGGAGAAACGTCTTGGAATATACCAAGTCCATAGTCTATGGCTGTAAATTATAATAACTACTATAGCAGAGGACTTCAGACAGAGTGTGTCCAAACAGTTCACCCTGACAACACGGCCAATTTGCTTAAACGAAGTTAGACCACTTTTATAGACAGGAAGAAGACTACGACCAAAAATAGAGGACACAAAAGTTTGGTCTTTGCATCAGCTAAAAGAATGAAATTTGAAATAAATAGCTCATTATAAAAGCTTAATGAGCTAAAGGCCTGGTCGTGAATTTTCTAAAACTAAGATGAGTAGGCCGCTCGATGCCATTAGTAGTCTAGAACTTTTACTTAATTATAATACAAGTAGCCTTGTCGACTGCTAAGACAAGTAGATTTCTACTTTAGCGACAATTCCATTAAACAGGACAGGCCTAACTTGCTTCGAAATTCACTTCTTCTCTGTAACTGGTTGGCACTCATGGCAGTATTGGTAATTTTGCCTAATTAATACACTGTCCTACCCATGTTAAATTCCGTGTGGTGGTGCGAGGTCGAAACTGTAGCCCGCTATGGATGAGAATACCTTTTAGATGCAACGCTAAAGGAACTTAAATTGCATTGCTAAGCTTACTCATCTTATTTTAGTATAATTCACTATCACTAGGGTGGCCAAAGCCCTTATTCAAGATTGAGTGATAGTCTAGAAATTTTATTTAATTCAAATGTAAATAATTTTGTGGCTCATGATTTGTATTTTCGTATGGCCATGGATGTACTAATTCCGGAATCGAAACTACACCAAAGCATATTGTCTGATAGTTTTCGTCACTATCTGACAATGTTAGTAACCGCTGACCAAATTGCCTTTGATCTTTATCGATATGATGCTTCGTACGAATTTTCGACAAATATGCGATTAGGAATTTTCTTAACCTAGATGGATAAGACTAAGTGAAATTCAGTTGCTTTGTCAAGCCTATTTATATCTTTGTGGGAAATACTTAACTCGGAGTTTTTTAATCACCTTAAACGACCTAGAATAAGAGTATGGTAGGATAAATTATATTAGTCTCAAAACCAACCCATATCGAAAACATGTGCTTGACTATATTGAGGATAAAAAAACTAGCGAAAGAGAGGAAAGAAAAAAGCGGCAGACCGAATAAGGAGAATGCTGAACTAGGGTGTAAGGAATAGACATAACTTATAGGGAATATTGCCACATATGTTTAGAGTAATTGTAAAAAGTAGTACCAACAAAACCGAAATCTTGTATACAAGTAAATATCACCACCACGACTACTATTAATTATAATATTGAAATAATTAATAGTGGCCATTTATATATTAGCAAGTTTGCAGATATTTTCACTCCTTGACAAACTCTGATATTAATTTTAACGTGACATCTTTGTGAAAGGTTTTTTAGTCTCCGGCTCGACATTTACTTATATTTGTGGCGCAATGCAATCTTTTAAGCCAAAAATTCCATGCTAAGAGGAAAGAAGTTAAAAAGTAACAACTATAGATAAATGTTATCTAGATCTTGAAGGCTGCTGCTTAGAATTAGGGCTAGATGACAAGCGAACTCTAAGTCTGATTCATACGAGGGCAAAAGAATAAATAATAGAGTTTTCCGGTTAAAAAACAATCCTGATGTGGTGGAAATTATCACAATCAGGAGTTGCCTCCACCCGTGGATTCAGGCTTCAACATTTACTCTGGTTATTCGGTCATCAAAGGCATCTGCACACAGCATGAAGATGCAAACAGTCCCTGTTGAGCAAATTTTGAATGATCTCCTGTCGACAGTCTGGGTAAGATTTTAGAGAAATTTATTGAACTCATTTGTTGAGCTTATTTTATCTTCCATGTTGAAAGCATTTAATTATCAACCGATCATTTTGAAGTGGTCTTCAGCAGCCGAAAAGGAGATGACATCACTTTTGTCACCACTACTCACGGCTAGGCTCTTGCTCCATATTCTTGTCAGTCAAAGACAGGAAATCATAATCTTATGGAAACTAGGTTTTATATAATCTCAATTACCCTAAGGTTTGATAAAAATGTGGCAAATGTTTGACAAACATTGGCGGATACCACTTGTGCAAGAACAGGGTCATTGCTACAACGATTGGTGCAATCCAAGGAATCCTTGGTAATGCCCTAATGTGAGACACAAATGGGGGATATTTTAGACTAGAAAGTTAAGAGGTATCAAGCTGTATGGTGATACAGGGATTGATGGCATTTTTACCCTCGGTAGATTGAATTGAAAGCTTGAAATGTAACTTGAATACACCGAACCATGCATCTCCGAAAGACACTCTCAACCTAACACATTAGTTTCGACTGGATACATAGGTGGTGGGTTTCAGTTGGGCTAATCTAAGATCCAAACGAAGGTTAAGACCTTGTTCTTAGTGTCTATTCCTAAATTCCTAATGGTTTCGAATAGCTTTAAAATAATTTTAGATATAATATTTCTTTTCTCTACTTTTATTCCAACTAGTCTTTACATATTTTTTTCATGAGCAGGTTTTCGAGACTACACTTGATATAGTCTTTCTATAGGCTCTATTAAATCTGCATGTGCCATATATTAAAGAATTCCATCCTCCCTTCCTTTAAGCAGCAGGCCCTCTGCGCCGCCCCAGTTCGCAGACTCCGGAGCCCTGTCGACGAGCCTACAGTAATGATACTCCTTCTCACTTAACCTCCGGAAGCTCGAACACCACGAATATTGCAACTGGCATTCCCATTACTCTAATGTCTAATACAGGCGTCAGCCAAATCAACCAGTCCAGGACGGCCCGCAATATGGCAGGGTATGGTCGCGATGGACCCCAGACTGCAGGTTCTGAAGTGTGTCATCAGACTGGAGCCTACTCTAGAGCATCGTACATGTGCCGAAAGTGCAAGTCCCATGGACAGAGCATCCCAGTGAAGCGGCACAAACGAGCTTGTCCTTTTCTCAACTGTGCCTGCCTTAAATGTCGCTTGGTGGATCAGGGGAGGAAGGTTTGTCATTACTCTACATAATTAAACGTGATTTATTTAAAGAGTAACGTACACTAATACATGTTTGCTTTATCGAAATTCCCACTATAAATGTAATTTGGAAGAGGCATGGTTTGCTCCAAATGTAAAATCTGCCCTGAGTACCACTGGTGCCAATGGCCTTATCGCGAAGTAGTAACATGATGCCACGATTCTCACTACCCAGTAACAAATACCGATAGGTGTGCTGGTGAAACTTAGGCGAATCGCGGCAACATTATCAATCCATCACATGGCCACGATTGCCAGTAGATCACAGGGCAGATGCGACATTCAAGAAATGCCAGGCTTCTCCCGACTCACTTTTATAGTGGGATTGCCGATTAAGCAAACACGTGTTCTCCATTGCAATCGACGAAGTTAATTAATTTCGATGAACTCAGTTTTCGAGTCTATAAACAGTTTCCAAATTAATAATTAATAATTAAATTCATGACATCGTGCGGACTACTTATCTCAGCGTGGGAACGTTCTATTATCAGTCCTTAGATCGCCTTAAGTGATCTAGACCTCTTATTCATGAATAAATGATGATCTCGAAAGTAACTCAGATCGAAATGGAGAAACTTAGGCCAGTCAATACTGCAGTACAAGTTGGATGAGAGAAGCATTTGGAAGTAAAGCTAAGTGAAAGTCAATGGTATCGTAACACCTACTCTCTCCTATTCTACCTATGGTGATTAAGTTCTTATTCACTAATTAGTGAAGGCTCGATTTAGACATTCATGAGTAAATGTAGAGTAGACGACTAACCTTAAACCTTCTGAATTTCTTGGAGAGGATATAGGAGGCAAGAAGAGATCTTGGAAAGTGGAGAGGGGAAGTAGTGAGCAAGGGTCTAAGAAAGGAATATAAGCAAAGAGTATACTCATAGTGCACGATTAAGATAAACGTACATAGGAAGAGCACATATTGGGCAAGAGGAAGGTCAGTTTCATTCGTTCCAAGATATATCAGTTTCACTACGAAATTTCATCGTATTTTCCCATTTTTGCAGGTGGTGGCGAGACAAATCGCACTATACAGAGACCAAAGGAGTAACAATCACTCAGCGGGCAAGCAGATCTCTTCGAAGGACTCAGCAAGGTTGTCGAGGGCCCCAGAATCAAGTAGTTTAACTGACGAAAGAGGCCAGAAGGGGGGCGGTGACGGAAGTGGAATAGAAGGCAGGGACGTGCATGTTACTATTGGAGACAAACATGCGTCTGAATGCTGCAAAGGACTGGTTCAAGTCGACGCTCCTTTCTATTGCCCTACACCGGCCTTGGCTGGCCTTAACTCCAACCATCTAATTCCTACTACAATTTCAGCGGGCTTAGAAATCTGTTTCCAGAACTCCGGAATAATCGTTCATCAAGTCGAGCAACAGGATCGACCAGAAGCTCTGCAGGAGTCTGGGTTTGATCCCCGAAGGCTAGGTGAATCCCCATTTACGTGTAATATAGAAGAGGGACTGACAATTTCGAGTAAAACGGGGCAGATTATAGGCCAGCCAAATGGGCCTGGACCACATTGTAGGCGCTGTCGAAATCACAATATTGAAATAACTTGGAAAGGGCACAAGAAAGCGTGCCCCTATCGTAACTGTCCATGTGATCCC
Organism: Protopolystoma xenopodis; assembly: GCA_900617795.1. Lineage (NCBI taxonomy): Eukaryota > Metazoa > Platyhelminthes > Monogenea > Polystomatidea > Polystomatidae > Protopolystoma > Protopolystoma xenopodis. The sequence goes on from CAAALY010244261.1 coordinate 13,350, forward strand.
TGCCGTCTGATCAATGTGAGAAAGGACACAGAGAAGACACTTAGAGACATGGTAAGCTCCAAATATGTGCTTAATTTATATAAAGCATATTAAACTAGAGTTAGTCAGAAAAACAGAATTCTACTTTGAGATGTATTCATTTTATTCGCTTCCCAAAAAGAGAGGCTACGTAAAATTCAATGTAACGTAAAGTCTATTCATATCATCATGGGAACATTAAACTACCAATCCTTCATTATCTTAGCAAAACAGGATGGCTACATCTAATTAATCCTCTACTGGAAGTAACCGAAAAATACGAATTATATAGAAGATGGAAAGGTTGATATTGCGACAATTCTGATGTTATTTTCTCGGCACTTTTTAAAGTTCATCTTGTTCTTTGCTAAGAATTATAATTTACTTCTCTAACTTATAACAAGTAATCAGATATACAGGCTAAAAAACTATGGGCAAATTCGCAAGCAGGATTTATGCTACGGTGGCTTAGTTCGTAGAGCTTCGGTTTTCTTTGAGCATAGGATAATTAGATCCAAAACCGAAATATGATCCATGCTACCATTTCGTTTCTATAATTTGATGTAAAAGCCGCAGTGAGTGAATTGATTTGAGTTTTGACTAGTTCAGCTCCAGCAGGAGGCCTCTGGCATATTTCGATCCGATTACCAAAATAATTAGTATGCAAAACTTTCAGTTGATTTTATATAAAACCCAAGTCACTCAAAGTAATGAGTGGCAAGCCTCATCTTGTTAAGAAGTTCATAAAAGGTATTCTCATCCAGGACGGACTGCAATTTTGACCTTGTTTGGATGTTATCAGCACCCCAATTGGAATCTGACCCGGGTAGTGCAGCGTATATTTGCGAAATTAGTACTACGCCATATGGAAAACGGCGCTATTGAGTCACAGGGCGGGCGATAATTTCAAGGCAAGTCAGACCTTTGGAGTACCTATCATTTCGTTTGAAGAGGTGAGGAGAAAGGATTCATAAGTTATCTCATCGGAAGCTGTAAGGGGATTGCCTTGGAGCTGTGATTGTAGATTGATGGAAATTGGCCCTCGACGATCCGCTCTGTGAACCCGATGAATTCTTGCTGAGCTTTTATCCGTCATGCGACACACATCGTCGGAGCGGGATGCCATGCTTAACGATAATTCACCAAAAACACGAAGGCAAGAAAGGTGGATGGCTTCAAACCTACCTACTTTTTGTAGTCAAATTTGGTCCACTTAGGCATCTCATGTTTTGGTTGGATATCCTATGCTTTTTTCGTGAGTAAGTAGTTTTTCGAGACTACCACCTACGAAGCAACTTATATATTCCATACTTTTCCTAAATGTTTGCACAAAAGTTAAGTGGCTGCAGATGAAGCGTGAAAGGGATGCAATTGTGACCGAACAGCTACATCCTCACATAAAACACACGTGATCTCACGCGTGCTGTATGAATGCATTGCTCTTGAAAAGAGGGTGATGTGATAGTCAAAACCAGATTCTAGCCTAATCAAGTCTCCTCCTCTTGCTCGCTGGTACTTATCGTTCCTCCGCCCTTTAATTCTACAATCACAGCTCCAAGGCAATCCCCTTACAGCTTCTGGTGGAAGTAACTTACGAATTCCTTCCACTCGCCTCTTCAAACGAAATGAAAGGTACTTTAACATCAATCTATTGAGGGAGTCTTCGAAACACAGTTTTTATACAAGCCAGACCTTTCCCATCTCGCATTTATATTGGGGCCGTCGATTAGGAATACTTGTATCTTGCTTTTGCAACATAATACATTATTTGTAATCGTAAGAAGTAGTTTTCGATACTGTCCGTTGACCTTGAGGGGTTTATAGTTGAATTTTCCCATAATGACATGAATAGGCTTCACAACTCCAGCAAATTTTGCTTGGCCTTACCTCCTTAAAGGCATTCCCAACAAGAGTGGACTATAGTTTCGACCTCGCCTAGATCTAATCAACACCCCTAAAGAGAATCGTATCCATGTAATGTGAAGCACATCTACCCGAGTTTGATTCCCTTTGGAGGTGCTGATGCGACTCAGACGAGGCTAAAGCTGCGGTTTACTCTGAATGAAAATATCTTTTGGATAGCAAATCTAGGAAAATTCAATGCCAGTGGAAGGCCTATGCTTCACATTGTGGGAAAATTTAACTATCAGCCCTTTATCACCACATGAGGTCAACGGTGAATACAGCTCTTATTCAATTTCTTCTGGAAGTATTGAAATCTACTCATTAGGAATATTAAAATCGTATTTTCTAATAAATCCAAGAATAATACTTCATTGTTGGGCTTACTTCCATTTCGAGTAGAAGTGTTTGGTGAAGAGATTCGAAGGTCGGTTCCACCATAAGACGACGGCGAATTCCTCTTGACCAGCTGTCGATTGGCCTTACTGGAAGATTCGTGCTGATGCTGTTTCCGAGGCAATCTCCTTCGATTCCGGTGAACCCGTGCTGAGCTTTTGTCCGTCATATGACGGACATCATCAGA
>CAAALY010244263.1:3236-14714 GCA_900617795.1 Protopolystoma xenopodis
GGCTGTTGGGTTCAAAAATCGGAGCTTGCTAAGCACAGGCCAGAAATGGAATACGGGATTGAATGGTCTCAAACTTGTCGTTTTGCATGTTTGCGGCTAAACGTAAAATTAGAGAAGCCATAGAATGTAAGGAATACCGGTAAGAAGATAAGCACAAATTATTTGTGTTTAATTAATACACTGAAGGAGAGAGAGGCAGTCGAGCCGCCTGCAAAAAGGAGGCGACGCAACTAGTCTTTTCTTGTCTTTGTTCCAATGATAGTCACTTCTCTGTACTTTGAGCTCACTCTTTCTCTCTCGCATTGAGGCCAAAAACAAAAAAAGCTCATCAACAAAACCAGACGAGTGTTCAACCTTGCGCAATCGGAGTGATGGTTATAACATGTATGTAGAAAGGGGTAGATAGGGATCATCAAACCTTGATGGCCGAAAACACACGTTATTTTTGCTGTCCTAATTACTTTGAGCCATCACTTTAAGGTTTCGTGGATAAGCGAACACAAACAGGCACATACACATACAGAGACAGACACACTCACAGACATCGAAGTTGATATATGACCTTAACTAACCAAATAACTTGATACTTGATCAAAGAGGCCAGATGTAGAGTATATATACCACTTTTTAGGGATTTGCCAATGAGTTTTCTTGACCCGTTAGCTTGAATTTTGTTGTGATGATGATACCTTGCTCTGATGATTTTCGTCATATGACGGACAAAAGCTTAGCATCTTTTCACCGGAATCGAAGGATGTTACCTCGGAAACATCGTCTGCATGAATCTTCCAGTAAAGCCAATCGACAGCGAGTCAAGAGGAACCCATCTTCGTCTTCTGGTGTAACCGACTTTTGAATCTCTTCATGTAATACTTTCACTCAAAATGAAAGTAAGTTCAATAACCAATTTTTAATGACATAGTGCACATGACAGAGCAATGAAAACAACAAACTTTATTCTATGCTTTAAGCCATTTAATGGAACTCAATATATGGAATATGGGAGCAAATAGAGGACATAAAAAAATCCACAAACACCTGAATATTTTCATTGACTATGGCTCATTGGAGTGGTACGGGAACCTAATGCTGCATTCAGCATTAGTTCAAAAGCCTTTCAAAAACAAAACTGCTGACTCGAGTTTTCTATTACTAAAAGAGGTTGCTGAAGTTGTATAGTTTATAATTCTATGTACACACAAGGCATAGCTTTTATAGCAAAACATATAAATATACCCGTTTTATTGAAGGCATCAAGATCAAGATGATTTGGCCTTTAATATGGTCGTGGTTGTATAAAAGTTGCTTAACTCTGGTTTCGCTACTTGGTCCTATTGGCTGGAAGACCTAGAGGAACACACATTGTCCGGCGTCCATAGCATGAATGTTAATTTTCAGTCAAACCATGGACTTGGTACATTCCCAGACGCTCAGCCGGCACCACATTATAACTCATCAAAGAGACAAATAAAGTCGATCCTTTTAGCAATTGTCTGCTAAATGATTGTGGTATCTCTCATGTCCTAAAGTATTCGCATATTCTATAGCTTCATAATGAACCTTCACTGTACCAATTTCTTACTTTCTTACCTAAACCAAGTCGAATTGTGTTTTTTTGAGCGGGTTTATTTAGACCTATTCATATTTCGCGCTGGTTCCTAGATCCCATAACATGCTGAGAGTGCTGATCTAATACAGCAATAAATTCCGCAATCCTCTTGCTCCATACGATCCGTCTCTTATCTCTCTGGCTCAAGGATGTCACTTGATCACTGACACCATATCCATGTTACTCGAGGCGTTATGTTCTACACTCTGCTTCAAACCTTTGATACCACATATAGGCTAGACTCATTGAGCATGCCACTAAAGTCTGGATTCTCAAGTGGCAGTGAAGCCTAACTTTACGCTGCAGATTCCCATATCACTCTTCGGCATTTGCATTGAGTAAAGTTTGCGGTCAAGCCTTTATTTCACTTACCACATCCATGATCAAATTTATCTACTAATAACCAACTATTGATGGTCTCCGCCACAGCTCTCACTCTGCTATTCATAATGCCAAGTATATGATTTCCTTATAGCCCCAAATGTGATAGTGCACATTATTTGAATAGGCTCACTACATACGTATCCTCTTGGTCTAGTTACCATTTCATAACTTGATCCAGTCATCTTCTCTTTCATGATCTTGCTATTCCCTAGTCTATTCCGAGTTTGCTTATGCAGTATTCAAAGTTCTCGCTAATCCTACCTTATTCAAGTCTCCTGTTCATTCGATTTATTTCAGTCGGTATATCATGGTTTCCCGTACTTTCCCTTTTCTTGCATTTCCACCATATGTAACCAACCTTTCTGCCGATTTCCAGTCGATTTTGTGTCTCGTTTGTGCAATGCGTTCCGCTATTTCGGATCTTTGCGTATCCATATGTTTACAAAGTCTTTGATGTTCCTTAATTCAGAGGATGGTTTTAATTCCTGTTTCTTCAATATATTTCTGCTCGCAGTTACCGTATTTGATGCGATAAACTCGCAAGAAATTCCATTTCTCAACCTTTTCGTGCTACATCGTCAAGCTGGTGAATAATGTTGTCTTTTTCTTTGTTATCACCTTGATATTCCATTGCCTTAGCAACGTTCGCAATTTTTGACTCCATTCAGATGACGGCAAGCATATCCACCTCTAATATGCCAAGCATACGTCGACTTTTAGATCATATAATATTATCTTTCGTGAAAAAATTTGGTAACTATGCCCTCAAGCTAGGTTATATAGTTTGTGTTGCCATTACTCTGTAATTCCTTTTACACTTCTTTCTATACTTTACACGAGGGTACTCCATACTTATTAAGCATGTGTGTTTCACCATAGCTGGGATTAGATTTATCGACAATTTCTTTCGCTTTATTTACTATGAACTTACGCCTACAATTTGCAAGCCCATCAACTGTGTGACGCTGTAATGTGCTTATCTACTTCAAGTAATACTGTTTTGTTTTGGGGTTAAGTTAAAAAAATACCCATTATTCACCATATCTCTTTGTTCCTATTTATGTTAAATGACGTGGGTCTAGCAAACCTTTTATCTATCTAGCTATATATATATATATATAAATAAAATAAATAACCATCCTTAGATAGTTTGGCTAATTATGTGCGCTAAACTAGTCTATGCACGAAAACCCAGACGGTAGGCCATGGAGAAAGTGACCAAATTGACTATATTGAGGAAGTATTTTGATGTGCTTTTGTCGGAATAGCTTCGCCCAGAGGGCCCAAATGGCCCCGATACAGCCAATCGGGAAGACTGTTAAGTAGCCCATTTTGGAAATCCGATTGCTGTGCTAACGACGAGAATGAATTGCGTCCTTTTATGCGAAGAAAAGTTGGGTTTCGAGTGAAAGTGTTGGGTGAAGAGATTCGAAGGTCCATTCCACCAGAAGACGACGGCGGATTCCTCTTGACCAGCCGTCGATTGGCTTTACTAGAAGATTCATGCTGATGCTGTTTCCGAGGCAATCTCCTTCGATTCCTATGAAAAGGTCATATGACGGACATCATCAGAGGTAACATCGTCACAACAAAATTCAAACTAACAAGTCAAGAAAACAACGTCTGCATGAAACTTCCAGTAAAGCCAAGTGACAGCTAATCAAGAGGAATCCGTCCTCGTCTTCTGGTGGAACCGACTTTCGAATCTCTTTACCGAACACTGTCACTCGAAATGGAAGTAAGTTCAACAATTATGAAACTAGAGATTCCTCGAAACTCAACTTTTCTTCGCAGTATAAGTAGTTTTTATCGTGGCTATGGGGACCAAAATAAATAGTGTTGATTTTACCTCGTTTTCCGAACCTAGTCCGAGCGTCAGGCAGACTGGAATGTAACTAGTCCTGTGCGTTTTGCCATCGGACAATCGACTTGGCATATTCTCAGGCATCGTCAGTGAGAAGTTAACTGTTAGCACAGAGTTACAACGTATCAAAGTGAATAATGAAAGCAATGTCGTCCAAAGGAGGGCTGTTAAATGTGGATTCCGTGAAGCGTAGACACCTTCACCACCGGCTTCAGGTGCCGTATGCAGAGCTTCTGACTTTCATCTTCCCTTTCATGCCAATTGTAAATTGGTCCCTTCTACACGTCAAAATTACTTTCTAATTGTCTATGAGCCTTCAATTCTTGGCCCCATTTACGTCAAATTCGACAATCTAGAGCCAATGATGTCCAAGCTTTAGTATGTCCTCTCCCTAGGCTTCAGACCCAGCATACAATTATCTTCTTTCTCATCCTCACCCCCATCGTATCTCATTCTTTGGTGTACTGTGTCTGGCTTAATTCGGAACTGCTGATGTGAAAATGTACCGATTCCTTTTTCCACTCGTTAATCGCATAAAGCCAACTTCTCTTGTCTCTCAATTTTATAGTCCAATCTAAGGCTAAGTTTCTAGTCGATCGTTCACGTGTTCGTTCGTTGGTGTACCTCCTGGTCAGGCATGTCACCAGCCACCTCTCATTAAGACACAAATATATAAAATAAGCAAATATGCACACAAACATGTGCAAACTTGAGATCAAATGATATTATGCATCCTAGGTCAGTATACACACCCTGATGAAGTTTATAAGGGCCTATATCCTTAGCCTAGTTCCTCAAATGGGGTATAATCTGCATGTCTCTAGCCTTTACCTTCATATCCCCGGGCCCCCCTCCTAAAGGTCGACCCGCACTCGTAATATCAGCCCTTCATCATCTTAAATGAAATATGGTGAATACCTCACATGTAACTATAGGCCGATTCCAGTTTTTACTCCTCTCACTGCTATCGATATTTATTTCCTTACAATTATTCATTATAATTCTCTTTCAATCAAGCATAAGCGATCATTACTTTACTTTCTGCCACCATTTAGCATATTCACCGTATTCTTTAATCTATTACTTTGAATAGCTTATCTTATCTTGTCTTTCGTAGCAGACATATCATAATCAGAAAACCTCTGCGTACGAGCCATTCTAGCTCATACCCAGTCTCCGTCATGTGTTTCGCTAATTCTGACCGTTTGACTCAGATGCCTTTACTAGAATTTTTGTGCTCCTCTAATCTGTGGCGGATCGAGCGGTCACTTTTATGTTCACTACTTCTCTGTCACATAAGGACGACAACATAAAAAGACAAATGTTGAGGGGACTTTCATTTCGTATAAAAGTGCATGAAGAATAGATTGGTTATTCGATCTCACCAGATGAAGACGGCTGAATCCCGTTTTACTGTAACCGTTTGGCTTTTATTCGACGATAAAGTTGGCAAAGTCCACGAGACCTCCTTCCGCATTTCTGGTGAAAACGGGCTGAGCTTTGGTCCATCATATGATCGACATCATCAGAGATAGGCTCATACTTGAAAAATTTTCAAGCTAACACTAAGACAACAATATCATCCGACTCTATCTTACCTATTCGACAAAGATTGGGAAAACACAAAAATGCTTGTAAAGGTAGCTGGGTCCAACGGTCAGAAGTGGCCGAACACATGGTAAAAACTAGACATGAAATAAAATTGTCTGAAACTAGTAAGTTTGCTGATTATGGTACCTCTGTGATTAAACGCAAGATAAGAGAGGCTATTGACATTATTAGCTTAGGAAATACGTTGAATATGAAGAATGGTGGTATAAAGTCGCGTATGAATTACTTCTGCTTGATTGATAGATCGAAGGAGAGAGAGGGTGTTGAGCCGCAGCCAAAATGAAAGCGACTCATTTTGTCTGCTCGGTGATGATGCTAACTTCACTCACATTCGTCCAACATGTTAGACTAGGCTCATCAACCAAACAAGACATGTCAGATTACGCAACCCCAGTCATGCCTTTCCCTGGGGGGTTAAACGTTAATGACCCTAGACTGAGAGGTTAGGACAAGTGGTTTCGTAACTTGACTTTCATGTTTACAAGCTCATATCTCATTATCTCAACCATAGATGCTTATGAAATTACGCAGTCTCGGTCAAGGTTTTCTGTTGATTCATTAGTCCTTGATGATCAGAGTCTGACATTAGCCTTTTGACAACTCTGATTTAAGACCGGTATTGCGTATAGACGCTAATACACGCACACACTAGAACAAAAGTAGCAGGACCAGTATGAAAGATAATTAGCCAAACCACTCTATATCGATCTATCTTGGGTTTTACTTTTCTTTTACTTAATTTAGTCTATATAAGAGGTAAGATAAAGCCGGATAGTGTTCTTGGCCTAGTGTTAACCTGAGACTCTTGCAAGAATGACACCCAGCTCCGATGATGTCCATCATATGATGGACAAAAGCTCAGCCAGTTTTCACTCGAAACAAGGGAGGAAAACTCGTGGACTGCGTCAACATGAAGATCGTATAAAAGCCAAACGGCTGCAGTACAACGAGATTCATCCGTCCTCAACTGTTGAGACCGACCAACGTATCTCTTCTTCATGCACTTTCTTACAAAATTAAAGCTCCTCAAACAATCTAACTTACCTCTTATATAGCCTCGTTAAAGTAAAAGAAAATTTAAAAACGTAGCTCAATACAGAATGGTTTGACTAATTATATTTTATAATGGTTCAGTTACTTTATTTTGAGTGTGTGTCTTGACGTCAATACGCAATGCCGGTCCTAAATCAGAGTGATCAAAAGGCTAATGTCAATCTCTGAGCCTCAATGCCTAATTACCCAAGAGAAAGCCCTGACCGAGACTGTGTAATTCTATAAGCAAGTATATTTGAGATATGAGCTTTTAAGCATGAAAGTCAAGTTACGAAACCACTTGTCCTAATCTCTCTGTTTAGAGTCATTAGCGTTTAACCCCCCAAGGAAAGACATGACTGGGGTTGCGTAATCTGGCACGTCTGGTTTGGTTGATCAGATTAATCTAACATGTTGGACGAGTGTAAGTGAAGCTAGAACCATCCCTGAACTGACACATTGAGTAGCCTTCTTTTGGATGGTGGTTCAACACCCTCTCTCTCTTTCAATCTATCTATCAAGCATAAGTAGTTCCTACTCAGCTTTCTACCACCGTTCCTCACATTCAACGTATTTCCTAATCTGTTAATTTCAATAGCCTCTCTTATTTTTATTTTAACCACAGACGTAGCATAATCACCAAGCCTACTAGTTTGAAACTATTCTATTTCATGTCCAGTTTCTACTATCTGTTCGGCCACTTCTGACCGTTGGATCCAGCTTCCCTTACAAGCATTTTTGTGTTACCTCAATCTTTGTCGAATGGGTCGACATGCCTCACCAACATAACATCGACCAGATGATTAAACGATCTTGTAGCAGCAGGATCTCGATAATGGATCATATTTCTCTCTAAAAGATGGCATAACAGAAAAAAGTGTGAGGGTTTCTTTGAACACTATTTTTATCCCCCTCTCTTTCTTACTAATTCGCCTATCTTTTTTGTGAGAAGACTAATCGGCTCTACCTTGCCTGCCATATATAGCTAAATGACTATAATCATAGAGCACACAGATCAGTAACGTCTGATGAAAGATGGAAGATGAGTAAGGATCGTCTAGCTTGGTCTGTATTGAAAGGGCATCCGACTAAAATGTTCTGATATAGCTCAGGCCTAGCAATATAAAATAACGATTATAGAAATAACCTCTTTGTCCGATTTATTTTATAGTGGGCTTTCTACAACCTATCGAAGCGACTTTATTAAAACTGGAGATGCGTACATGACTGAAAACGACGCAAATGTGGTGTATAGACCACCGAAGCCAAGTAAGTAAATCTATTGGTTTTCTTCTCCTTGGACGTATAAATTGTGACTTGATCCATAAAACAAACGTTTAAGGTGTTAGCTAATTCTTGCTAGGGTCATCGACAGAGAGCTTGTTATCCTGTACTGAGACTAGCTTAATGGGCTTTTATTGGCCACCAATTGAACTGGGATAGAAAAAAGATGATGCGCAGACTACTCTGGATTTTGTATTACCAAACCAATTTCCTACTGGTCTTTATGGCTAGAGTTTGTAACATGGTATGCAAAGAAATGACAGAATATTTATAACAGGATTGCCCACTGTAAAAATATTCATTTGGTGCAGCAATCAAAAGTTAAAGCATTCTAATTATCCCCAGGTTCAATCGATTATCAAGCCTTAATTGAGAAAGCATTAAGATGATCTTGAGTAGGATCTTAAGTTAAAAATCAAGAGACACTCGTCTAAGTATTGAACTAGATATTAAAAAAATAGGCAAAGATTCAACGTATGGTTCTAGACATAGCTTCCGTGACTCGGTGAAAATTCCATGGCTTCTTCAGAATACGTCGTCGATGTTGATTTTTATAATAAGTTCCCTATCTTCCCTCTTTGCATTAGTCCAGATGTTGTAGAAAAACTCTCACACCTGTATGGACCTTTGTCTAAACCTTATTTGTTTATTTTTTTCCGTACAGGAGAACCTTGTGCAACCCGATTGAACCGCAGAGATACGGAGTATTCGACACTTGGAAGGACCCAGAGGAATTTAGTCTAGAAGCAATACAGAGCTCACGCCGTGGGCTATTAACCCTAAAGAACCTTTAACATCCATTCAGATGCCGTCTATCTTGTCAGAGCTCCGCCATAAGAAACATTTACAATTTTATAAAAGTACTATATTGATTCCACTTACAAGGCAATATATGAAAGCTATGCAGATTTTATGAGAGCCATCACAGATTTGCAAAAGTAGAATATAAAATGCAGCCTTTCTGGTTTGCCAACCATCTGATATTTTTGCAATTATGCCATAAAATCTGTTGGTATGTATAGCAGCATAAAATCTACTGAGGTGCCAATAGTGTCGATGTTATCATAACCAGCTCGATGGCTTTTCACAGCTTTCGAAATAAAAGGAATTCGTCTCCTCAGCTTCTCTTCTTATCACTAGTTAAGCCCCTGTACACCATTTACAAGCTGAATTTGACATGATTTTGATTCTTGGGTACATTCAGAAGTTCGTGAACAGGGATTTTGTGATTTCACAAATTTTGTTTCGGGGACTTTCATTTCGTATGAAAGTGCATGAAAAAAAGATTATGGGAAAATTACCTAGGCTGGTCAAGCTCTTATGCAAAAACTACTAGAAAAACTATTTATATCACAAAGTTATTATGTCATGCCGCTTGACTGGCATCATTTAAGTACGATACCATTCTGACAATTAATTCAAACAAAGTCGGGAAAACGTATTGTTTTATCCAGGCATTTTGTGTATACACTTTAAAACGGTTAATTTTCGTGAGTTAAAGAGCTATTTGCCTAGTACATGTCATAGTTAAATCTATAAGCATGTCTTTATATATGTTTGTATGTGCAGGTGTAGGTAAGGTGTTAAATTTAGGAGTTATTGCTTAAAATAATTAGAACAAATCGTAACACCTTTAGATCAAGCTGCTTTACAATAATGTGTTCATGCTGTAGCTTTTATATTGGGGAGAATTGTCGCCCCAATCTCTTAACTCGGCGTGAATTACTTGTAGGAATTTTACTCTGCCATGACTGACAAAAACTAATACGTCTTCCCAGAATACGGAGGAAATTGTCACGAAGATAGCCTTAATAAGAACTTTTCAATAAGGAGAAAGAGTGCGCGGCAAAAGGAATCTTATGCTGGATTTTGGTGGAATCGACGAACGAATTTATTCATAACACGTTTTCATTCAAAATGGAACTGAGCTCAATAATTGTGAACCAAAAAACAACTTTTCGTATATATCAACTTTATAGTCCTAACTGGTAGTCCCAAGGTGTCCGGGAATTTAGGCAATGTTATTCGTTTAAATGTAGACTTTCAGAACAGCAACTGAATCATTTATATGAAATGTATTCACCATACTTCGTTTAGGATAATGAAAGACCAAGTGTTGAATTTTCCCACAATTATGTGAATAGAGCTGACGCTTCCTTTGAATTTCACATAACCTTACTTTCCCAAACAGTATTTTATTCCAGAGTGGACTGTAGTTTCGACCTCACCTAGGTCTTCTCAGCAGCCCAGCGGGAGTCGAACCATGATAGTGCAGAATGTGAGCATGACACGTTAACCACTCGGCCACATTGCCACGAGTGCCTTTGGGTCACGGGTCAGAAGTGAATTTCAAGGAAGGTCAGGCCTTTTGCCATATCACATTCTTTAGTGAGATTGTTGATAAAGCAAACATATTTTTGCTATAACAATCGACTACATAACTTAATTTTCACATATAGGTAGAGTTTCGAGACTACCAGTAAATCAATTATATGAGATGTATTCATTCCATTTCGTTTAAGGTGATGAAACTCTACTTATAGAGGAAAATAAAGTAATGTATTCGATTGTTCTAGCAAAAATACGTTTGCTTCATCGAAAATCCCACCAAAGAATATGATATGGGAAAAGACCTGACCTTCCTTAAAATTCACATTTGACCTGTGACCCAAAGGCACTCGTGGCAACGTGGCCGAGTGGTTAACGTGTAAAGCTCACATGCTGCACTGTCAAAGTTCGATAGAGTTGTATAAATCACAGCTAAGCGGAAGTTCAGGGAGTCGAATGAAATTAACAACACAAACAACATCCTGAAAAAGAGAAAATGTTGGAGTGTGTAAACTAAGTAAGAAATATCTCTGGATTCTAAATTGAATGAGACAGAGAAAAGGAAAGGGGACAGGAAAAACCAATGAGTAAGAGAAGACTAGATTACACTAGAGCTTGTTTTTGAACCTAAAATTGTCAACAAATTATGGGTTATTGCATACCGGCGCAAACAAGCATCCACGAAGCTGTAACAAGACCCAGGACTACAGGACCATACTCTTGTTTATTTACATACACAAAATTTGTGACTACATCCTCTCCCCTGCCTTCATCACTTTGTCGCACTTACATGCATGTAGGACAAGCATGAGTCAGCCAACCAAATCATGTAATGGTTCATTAGGATCGCAGTGAGATATGAGAAGTAAGTAGAATCTCAGCTGGCCACCTTTTTCAGACTAAGTCTTACTATCCATGGTTGTATAAAGCCGGGGAATGATAAGCTAGTCAATGTATCTAGTACAACTCTGGAGGATATTGTAGTACTTGTATTGGAAAGAGGATTGAATTTTTCCATTCCAAATTAGGTAAACCATTATCTGGAAATACTCGTTGAATTAATGAGCTTATCCAATATATTGCAGGAAGAGGTAAGGAATACTATTGAACTGGAGGTCATGCCTCATTATGACCATATAATTCCGCCAAAGAAAGCTTCTCCTCTTAGTAAGGTTTCTCGATATCTGTGTGGTAATAACTTAATCGTTATGAAAGCCGACAAAGGTGGAGAAGTGGTAGTCATGGGTAAGCCAAGTTATGTAGAAGAAATGCTAGTTCATTTAAATGAAACTGACAAGTATATGCATTTATTGAGAGATCGAATATAAGGGCATAAAACTAGGCTAAAGGATGTTCTTAAGGTAAG
>CAAALY010244265.1:3369-15798 GCA_900617795.1 Protopolystoma xenopodis
ATACACTATTTACTAAAAGATATGAAGACCCCCGGTATGGTCGCGGTCTCCTTTCGATTTATAGAAGTAGACTGATCTCGTTGTCGCAACTTGGTTTTGTTGTCAGGGCGACTTAGTAGAACTCACTTTGTCCGAAGTCCTCTGCTGGGTTAACTACTATGGCAGACTAATTCGGAATAGGTGCGTTCTACTTAGTCTCCCGGACAACAATACGAAGTTGTGATAACGAGGTCCACCCACTTATATAAGGACAAATGCTTTGGTTATAAGTAAGTTTTCGAGACTATCAATACAATTCATATAAAAGGGTGAATTTCGATCAGCCATTTGGGCGTAAAAATAGAGGAAGATAGCCATACAATATAATTAATCCTCACTAAACCCGTTATAAGTTCAGGAGTAACAATTTAGAAATTGTGATAAGAATGAAGTGAGGAATGGAATAGGAGAATGTACGAGGGCAAGCAAAAGTTGATCAAGGAATGGACCTATTTATTTGTTGACCAGTCATAGCTTAGCCCTAAGAATGTCAAAGATCACTAATATTGCCATCAAAATGTCTGAAAATGTACCCAACCCAATGTCCAACCTTCCAAAGTATTATGACTATAATGACAGATGTCGGATGAAATACATTCCTCTAGATCTCCTTGATACCACGACTAAGTGGTAAAAAAAGAATAAACTGATATTCTGCAACGAAAGGAATGAAAAACATAAACCAAAATAGAAAAAAAACCATCTTGATCGTCATAACTTAGATTGTGATTAAATAAATGTGATCATCTAAAGATCAATATCTTTCTAGGTCTGTCTAAGTGCTGCTTCTAGCTTTCAGTTTCACGAAGCATACCGACTTAATGTGTCTGCTGCGGCTAAAAGACAATTAAGGCAAATGCAGTTAGACAATCAAAATTCCAACAGTTTCAACCTATGAATCTTATCTTCCCAATTTCCAACTTAAAAAAGATACAAACTGCCAAAATTACGAAACCCTTAATCGCATGAGGTTAATTCCTTCCTTTACCCAAAATATCGGTAAGGGACGGACAAAAATCTGATTGAGATTTGCAACTAATAAAAAAATAAACAATATTACATAGTATGAAAGTCAAAAATAACTAGAATTTGTGAGTGGGAATAAAGTATTTATTAACCTACGAGAGGTGGTATAATCGCTGACGGGTGTGAATCCGCAGATGACGCATTAGAAGCAAAGAACAGCTTGCCACCGGTCCGCATTACAACCTGATTTGATTCCGAAGAGTGGAGATCAAGATTAAGTTGGACGACAGGAAGGGAGCGCGACTGTCGGCCTGATTGGAGGCTTTCAGGAAAACTGATCAGCTAAAGAGAGGAATTCAAAATAAGCAATAAAACATTACAAAAAAAGCATGACAAATATTTATTCAAGCTGATTATTACTCTATCTGGAATAAAGGGTCTTGTAAAAATGTCGTTTTAGTCAATGGATTTCTAGGTTTGGCCAAGAGGCTGCAGCCAAACTCTTGTAGTTCATCGTCAATTGCTTGTCGAATTTATCTGCAGCAGACTAATTGGCTCGCTTAATGCGAAGGTGATGACTTCAAAGGTGTGGAATAATTAAGTCACCTGGCCGGCAATATTTTAGTGACAACTGAGCAACTACTAAGAGACGATTCCCCCTCACCATACTTAGGAAATTTCCAACATTATGGAGCTAGTGCCGTTAGGTTATCATGAAACCGGAACTACCGCGCTGTCTGCGACCATTTCCAGCTCAGCATTCTTTTATAAAGTTTCCTTTGGATACACTGGTTTATAGTCATAGTTTAAGGAGGCAAGTAGTTTTGATGCTGTGCTATGCTAATGACCTAAATGGATATCGGTTTAAGCTGAGAAGCTTGAGTTTAGAATATCTTAACTTGATTTTTGTGAAAACGGACTAATCGGAAAAGCATTTGTTGGATGGCTTTGGGCCGTAATGTGTCTGCATATACTTGCCTTGTGAGTGCAGCCTTATTTTTATGACGTCCTCCGATTACAGCATATGTGGTCAATATCATGTGTCACATAGAAGACACAGTGAGGGCAAGATTAAGTGAGCCTCACCACAGAATAAGGCAACATGTGAGCTTATTGAAGCTTCGTGTTGCATAAAATGAGAACAGCACAGATACTAGACATCGACTTGCGAGATTATCAAAGTTGCCCGGAGGAAAGTGGACATTTGTGAGTAACTGAGACTCATAATTCGTTGTTATCTGGAAGAAATCTCGATGATGTCTGAGGCCAGCCTTTTCTGAAGCATAGCCAGCATCAAAGTTAAACAATAGTGGCACAAACGGGCCAGGATACTAAGCGATGTGAGGCAAAGGTGCCGAAATAAAAAGTTTAAACCGGAACCAGAAAAGATTTAAATACTGGAGCTTAAGGGATAAACAAGATTTATCAAAATGATCAAAAATGAAAGATCGTTCATATAAATTCAACACAAAAATATGGCAAAACTCATTTATGCACCCATACCTGAGTGCAAATAAGTATATAGGCGTCAATAGAAGTACAATAAAAGATGTTAGCAGATAATCCTACAAGTTTGATTATCCAGAACACTAAA
This sequence comes from Protopolystoma xenopodis, assembly GCA_900617795.1. Classification (NCBI taxonomy): domain Eukaryota; kingdom Metazoa; phylum Platyhelminthes; class Monogenea; order Polystomatidea; family Polystomatidae; genus Protopolystoma; species Protopolystoma xenopodis. The sequence goes on from CAAALY010244265.1 coordinate 5,969, forward strand.
ACAAATATACAGAGATAGTAGAAACAGACAAAAAGATGATCGGGCTAAGCTAACTCTGAGCATAAAATGATGAGGGTCGAAATATTTACATTTGGATGGAGGGAGGAGGCTCAGAAAACGCTTAGAAAGAGATATAAATAGTGAGTTACCTGAGCATCTTTAAGCATAGAGTAAGCTAAAAGAAACTACAACGATGAATAGACGGAAGGTTCTACTGGGATCTGAGTGGCAGGCAAATATATAACAAGAGATACATATATATGGGCTTGAAGACGATGGACGGGCAGGCAGATGCACAAACATGCACCCGCTAAAATATTTATAAAGAAGAGCGGAGATAGCAAAATACGTGTACATGCTGATGGACATAGACACAGCGTTGATGCCGTAAGCAAAGATAGAAGCGATCAGACAAACGGGTAGGCGAAGAAACAAGTGATTAGAGGCCAAAAAAGATGGTTTGTATGCTGATGGCATGAGAGATGCGTGTATCACCGGCAGAATGTGAGTGGCCCCCATAGCTCCGAGAGCATCACGGTAATCGGTGAATAAGAACTCGGGAAACAAGACGCAAAGGACTATGCTGGACACTCGAGGAAATGTCTCATTCAGATCAACTTCACGAGTGATTTAGTCAGTCTCATTCGGAATCCATCTCGGATCCTTTGAAGATTTTAGTAAAACGCTAAAGGATATATTTTTCGAAATGAATCTAAAGCCATTGGACTAATGCCTACACGCAAAGACCGTTTCCGTCCTAGTGCGGCATCAGGATACATCTCAGCAGGCCTAGTAGCCGTGCTGGTAGGTGGCTGGTGGACGGCAGTGACAGGAACAGTTGTCTCGCTCACTTCTACCGATAATTATTTGCCTTGTGAGTTCACGCCAGGATCTGGAGGTGAGTTGAAGAATGCAGGATGGCGACCGGCCCGAATTATGTGCAACGAGAAAGCCTCGGCCAACTTTGGAGAACATTTGCCTCGTCTAGTCGTAGGTGGTACAGAGAAAGGCCTGATTGAACTGGTTATCAAGGCCAGTCCAAAATTGACTACTTGCAGCACAGGAATATTTAAGGATTCAAGAGGTCAACTTCACCGGCTTGTGATTGAAGGTGGACGAATGCATATATTCGAGCGCGCTTGTCTGGAGAAGCTGTCACAATTGCAAGAGTTGGTGATACGAAATGCTTTTCGGCCATCCGATGCTAAAGTGAAAAAGGGTTCCGGATCATTGGTGAATAGGCTGTTCTCGAACAAATTCAACTACGGTGAGTTGGCTGACTTACAAAGCCTGCTACGACTGGAGCTGGAAAATGTAGAACTGTCTAGCGAACTGCCAGATGGAGCTTTCAGAGGGTTTAGCCAGCGATTGGAACGTCTCCGACTGGCTGGAAATCAGCTTCCTAGTCTTGACAACCGGGCATTTCAACACAGTAGGATAGGAGACAGTTTGAGATGGCTGGGACTCGAATACCAACCGGATGGCATGCAGCTGCTACGAAACGCGAAGATTTGGGCTGAGCCATTTACTCGCTTGACCAGCATCAGTTTAGATGGGAATCCACTAGATTCACGCGGAAAATCGGCAAAGCTGGACTTTGGCATTAAGGTGAACATGCGTCTGGTGGAACTCAGTCTTCAGGACTGCAGCATCGGCGATCTGCCCGCAACGGGAAAACCGGGCCTCGATCTCTCGCCGATTGGCGAACAGTTGAGACGCTTGTATCTGGGTGGCAACCCGATATCAAGTCGGGGCGAACTCGACAGGAAGCATCGACTATCAGGACTAGTGCGCTTTTCGCGACTCGAACATCTTCAGGTAAACGGTGTCTTGCCGGGCTTGGACGACCTGCCCAGCTGCCTGACGACGAGCAAATCGGATTCTGGAATGCCCAGTCTGCGGACCCTTCGGATAGAGCATAGTGGCCTTCGTCATCTGGGTCCCAATAGTCTTCCTGGCCAGCTACTAAGGCTCCACCTGTCGGCCAACCCACTGGAAACTGTAAGCCCCGATTGGGCGGTCGACGGGATATTTTTTCAGGGAAGACGAGCAGAAGTTCAATTGCAGGAGCTACAGCTCAATGAGATCCGGCTGGCTAGTGTCCAAGTGGGCACCTATCAGGGCGCATGGAACAGGGCTCTTTTACGTCTGGCTGGCTCGTTGCGGACCATTGGGATGAACGGCTGTGAGATCACATCAGAGGCGCTAAAACCGATTCATCATCAGACTGTGACAGAAGATAACGGCCATGCTATTCTGAATCCGTTGGCTAAAACCGGCCAAGAAGTGGAAATAGAAGTTGTTGGCGCTACGCCCACCGGCAGTGGGACTGGTCTGCGTCTCGGACTGAATCAGCTCACCCAATTGGAAACGATACTGCTGGCGCGTAATCAACTGACGCGGATCCCAAAGGGCGCATTTGCCAGGCTCACGAAACTTCGAATATTGGTACTCCACTCAAATCGGCTCGAAAGTCTAAGCGAGACAACTCCCAGCCAGGCTGATACTAAAGAAGGCATGGTCAACGATTTTGAGAAGAGTGTTGACAAGCTGTCCCAGAGTCTAAGTCGCGACGGACCGCTAGAACACCTCGACCTGAGCAAAAACAAACTGACCACTCTGGAGCGTTGCGCACCGTCACTGGGCTTTTCGCTTCCACTGGAGGACTTGCTGCCTAGGGTACCAAAGTGGCTAGCGAGAAGTATGCATGATCGGCCGCTAAAAGCTCGAGTAGGAGAGTTGGGCGAGGATAATGAGGCCAAGGAGGATAATCAAGGAGACTGGCCGATGTGGCAGGGGGGCCTAATTTTGCGTGAAAACCAGTTAGAATGCGACTGTCGACTGGCATGGCTAAGAAGATTTGTAAACAGCATGACAGAACGAGTGAGACAGCAGTACAAGGATGAGTCAGATGGAGATAGAGGAGGAATGAGAGAGACGCCAATTGGATACCAGATCTACCTTAAGCAAGCAATCGACTTTCCCTGTCACGGCTCTAATCGGCTGACTGGACGAAACTTTCTAAGTCTAAGTCCGGAAGAGTTGGACAGCCTATCGGAAAAGTGTTGTCCCGCGGGCATTAAGACCTGCCACATAAGCAAGCCGGAAGTAACTTGCGCCCAGGCTGAAGAGGGCGAGGAAGCTGAAAAATTGGGCCCGGTCAGCCTACTTTCGGTGGCCCGCTATGACGAGGCTGCTAATGCTGTACGGCTAAATGTCCGTCTCGACGAGATGACTGCGACTTGGCGGCGGAACCGAGAGGATCCGGAGATATGGCACGATTCAATGATGCGCGAGCTCTGGACCGCAATCAAAGCTAGAAAGTCGGAGACAAGTAAAGGAGACATTGATAGTACCGGTAGAAATAGCAGCAGCGGCTTGATAGAATCGGCTAAGGCAGCATCTCATCTGGACCTGACTCAGTATGCCTTTGTTGTCATCTATTGGCCAACTGGCTTGCCGGATAGAGCAACTCACGGAGACAGACTGCACAACCCACCTGATCCAGAAGCTGGCGATGAGCGTACACGTGTTTCTCACACTGACAGAGATCAGAAGTTGCTTTACAGCCTGTTTATAAGCCCGGCGCGCAGCAGTACAGCTTATACGATCTGTTTGCGTGAAGTCAAGATTCAACAAATAACTGCTTACGCTTGCCAAATCATGCAACCATTTAACACTTTTGAGAGTCCCGACGATGGCCAAACTGAATGGCCGAGCATAGAAAAACTGCTCGTGGGAGCTGGAATCGGTGTGGCTGGTTTCGGACTGCTTGCACTCTGCTGTATCGTCTTTATTTGTCTGTGTAGACGAGCCCGAAAGAGACGCCGTGCAGGCCAGATGGGGAAGCCGAGGTACAGGCAGGAGAAACAGCGTCGACACTGTTCAGCTTGCTGCGCCACGAATCGGTATGTTCAAGCCTCAGCAAGCATACCAAACGTCGTGGTAGCACCATCGGAACCACTCAGATTTAGTCGTGGCCCGAGAGAAGGCCGGCGATCAGAGTACAACCTGCCAACGCCGCCTCCACTGCCACCCCCCCGGCCTGATACTGGGGACTTGAGTAGAAGTAGTCTACTGGCGAGAATGGATAGTGGGACAGAAGGCGTGTATTCCGGTCTTGGGGATCTGCCTCCCGAAGCGCTTTACCTGGAGCCACGACAGGTGGGGGCGATAATTTCTTCAGACGGTCGGAAGATTCCGCTGCCTGACGATCGACGGCAATCGGCAGCAATCCGGCCTTCAAGTCAAAGAGGCAAATCTGTACTTCAGGAAAAAGACGAAGCAGGCGAAAAGTCGTGGACGATTGGCAAAAGGATAAGCGGTGATGGGCAAGAGCAGCCTGCGAAGATGGGCTGTCGCTGTGACGAGGCAGGATTGGCATTGTCAGCTGATTGGAAGAGGAAACGGTTCATCGAACAGCGAAGCCTAAGTCAAAACGACCTAGCCGATAGGGCGGGCCAAGCAAGCTCCTTGAGAGGCTTGGACAGAACTGGAAGGCTTGGATGTGAAGATGTGCTACTGTTGAGCAATGTTGACGATGCAGTAGCACCGACAAGGAATGTACTGATGCGCAGCTGGCGAAAAGTGAAGCGTCTATTGACTCGACGGCCTCAATCGCCACCGCCTGAGCGTCAGACGACGATGCAGCTGTTGCCACCACAGCCGCTAGGAGGACTAAACACTCGCTATCCATCCACGCCAAACTTGCCTATGCCGTTCTGGTTGATGCCACGAGAGGATCAACTAGCCGCCAGTGGAATGAATGCAGATGAGATCGAAGTCTACATGCAGGGAAGGCGAGATAGAGACGAGGAAGACAACTACTTGGGTCTACAACCAACAAATGGAGAAGATAGAGATGATGAATATTTGCCAATGTCAAGTTTGAGTTTCAGAGATAAATTGGCCAATTTCAGCAAAGACATGAAAAATGAGCATTTTAGATCTGAACTAACGAGTCCCGGGCATCAGGATCGCACGGCAAAGAATAACAAGGGCCTAGTCCATGATGGTCAATTGAGGAGAAAACCATCCAAGTCGGCCGACCTGGAGAGAAGGCAGCGCGGCCATGTTCCAGTGCAACTAGGCGATCTGTATGAAGTGAATCCGTATGGGGTGAGATCGAATTCAATCAGAAGAGCAGAGCAGAGTAGCATGAATCAGGATGTGAAGAAATGTGAAGAATCTCAAGCAGAAATAATAGAAAGTGGTAGAGCAGATAGCAGGCCACAAGCAGGTACTGAAGCAACAGTAACTGGGCGAAGGATACTGCACAATAGACCACCGAAGCCTAAAGTTCGAACCCCGACGCAAATAAAACAGACAATGCATTCAGGTGTAGAAAAGATGTGCTACGAGGACTTGCCGCCACCCCCTCCACCCCCGCCGCCATTAAAGGAGGCATTACCATTCCGTCTACCTCCGTTTCCCGCAAACAGACCAATTCCTTTATCGAGCCCAGTAACGCAGAACAAGTTACACGATAAACCTATATCTTCCAAAGATGATCCCATAAGCAGACATGCAGATAGATGAAAGGGAAAAGCGGTCTGCAAGATGAAGGCAACCTCATGGGGACTATTCTTGATGACGAAAATACGGATTCGCGAGATAATCCTTTGCGAAAAAAACTCTCTCACTGGAAATTGTGTACATTCTGGAAACATTGCTATGCAGAAGGATATAACGAAATGAATCTGCAGAATCCACTGTGATACATGTGGGACATTTGCACTTTGGTGACGATGAATTAAGGGGTACGCCATTTTTTCTATAAAAAATATGCTCATACATAAGATAACTATATTAAATCTAGGTTAAGATGCCCTGGAGGAAATGAATTGTATAAGAGATTACTTTAGGGACATTATTATACAAACACATAATCACACGTGAATAAAAATGTACAAAGCTTATGTATACTGCTGGTGCATCATTTCAACATAGATGCGCCCTTAAAAGGTTCTGCAGTGCAGAGATAAGTCATAAGACAATTTAATTCGAGCCAATTTCTCAAATATGAACTAATTCTTTGAAACACCTTATAAAAGAGAATAAAGTTTCAAAGAAAGTTCAGAATTTTTTGGCAGGCTCATGATTACATTCATGATTTCAGTTTCGCATCAACGCAGACGTAATTTTCTATAGAATTTTTTAATTAAAAAAACATAAAATACGGACAGCTAACTTATCTTTATTTACTTTGGAACAAAGCTACATAGCTGGAGCACAGAAGTAACTAATTGTTCTTATTACTTATTTTGTTGCCATTATCTTTTTTAACATAAATATCAAGAATATAAAGCGCAATGAATATTTAACTAGGGAAGAAAGTTTATGAAATTAAAATAAATTGAATTATACTATAACATGAAGTCGAATAAATTAAGGAAGCTTGCTTAAAAGTGGAGTTTAAGTAGTAGCAGATTCGTACTTTCAGGACTAATAGTTTATTTGTCTTCAATGAATATATAAGTCAGGCTCAAAAATGAAGCCAATTCCAGATAAAAATACATTTTGGGCACATTAATAAGGTCACTTGCAAGGTCATTTATAGAGAAATCAGGCCTTGAATTAAATTAACCGTAAACCATAACTACAAATCGCTCGAAGCGACAGATCCGTGCCCTTAGAAACGTTGAATAAAAGAATCGACTTCAATTTGCTAGTGTTCTGAGGACTAGACAACAGTGAAAATTATAAGGCTAAAATAGTGTGGCTTTTTGCATGGGAATGTACCACGTCTACGATCCAACTTTGGAAAGTATCATGTATACTATGGACTTCTGACTAGGTGCGTTCCTCTAAGTCTTCCTATCAATATGACCAAATTGCGAAAATGACATCAAACAACTTCTATCCAATTAAAATCATATTTCATAAACAAGTCTCATGAAATTGAGTATAAAACGAAGCTTTTACTAATCTGCAGATGACAATGGTGACTCATAGAGTGTCTTATAGAGATGCTAGATGATGCTAGTAGAACGAAGAAATTCAATTATATTTTCGGAGAGACGATATAAAATCACATTGATCTATTTTATAATCCAAATGTTTAAAAACAGTACTAAGAAGTCTGCCAATAAAAGCCTTGAGGTGAGCATGTATTTCTAATACAGGCAACAGCATAATGTAGCTGAACATTTTGAAGTTCCAAAATATATATAAAAACTGGGTTTCGCCAAATGTCTTAAAGATTGACTGTGGCATGAATTTCCAGTTCTAAGGAGAAGTCGGCAGAAATGGAATTAGTCAAATAGTCTCGGTAGAAACCGAAGAAGTGCCGTGTAGTAAAGATTGTTGGACTTTGCATTCACACAAAAGTTGAGTTTCAGGGAATCTCATGTTTGATAATTACTGAGCTTACTTCCATTTGGAGTGAAAGTGTTTGGTGAAGAGATTTGAGGGTCGATCCCATGAGAAGACGACGGCAAATTGCCCTTGACCAGCTGTCGATTGGCTTTACTGGAAAATTCTTGTTGACGCAATTTCCGAGATAATCTCCTTCGATTCCGGTGAAAACGTTCTAAGCTTTCGTTCATCGTATGACGAATATCATCAGAGCAGGGTATCATCTTTACAACCATATTTAAGCTAATTTCCAAGCTCATCCTTAAAAACTGTATATATACTCTATACCTGAGCTCTTTGATGAGGTATACAGTGATTGGTTTAGTTCCAGTTATATGTCGACCTCGGGGCATGCGAGTGTGTCTGTCTCTGTGTGTATATGTGACTGTATGTATTCGCATATCTGGAAACCAGCAGTGGTGTCTTAAAGTAATTAGGGGAGTAAACGCAACGTTTGTCCTCCGCCATTAAGGTTCGATCACCACTATCAGCCCCTTCTCTGTATATATTTTAACCATCAATCCGATTGCGTAAAGTCGGACACGTCTAGTTATACTGAGGAATTTGTTTGAATTCATGTGAGAGAGGAAGAGTAGACGGAGGTTCTTAAAGCCAGACTTAGGGAATCGCAGTTTCATTAAGATTTATTGCTACTTAAGGAAGTATAGTGCATAAAAGATGCTGGGAATTATAAAAACTACTACGGCAGACGACTTCGGACTAGGTACTTTCTACTAAGTCGCCCTGACAACAAGACCAAGTTGCGACAACGAGGTCCACCCACTTCTACAGGGCATAGTTTCACGATTCTTATACAGACAATTAAGGAAAGTGGCTCAGTGAAGAATTTATATGAATTTGTTAGAGTGATAGAACAACAAAGTATTAGAGGAGGATCTTTTGATGAGTTTCGGTGTGATATCAATGCATACTAACATCCCATTTGAGAAGGCTATTGAATCACTAATACTCAGCCCAGAAATTATTGAGGAAACAAATCTGAGTTATAGATCAATCTTAGGGCTAATTAATCTATTCATGAATAACACACATTTCACCTTTAATGAGAAGATTTATGAACAGGTGAAAGGCCTAGCAATGGGATCTTGTTTGGCTTCCATTTTAGCGAATAATTACATGCCAAGAATAGAAGAACGCTTGATGGAAGAGGTAGGATTGACAAGAAAACTGTTAGTTAGATATATGGATGAATACTTTGCTATATGGCAATATAGTAAGGATAGGTCCAGATAATTTCTTGTTCATAGTTAGCCAAATTGACTGCAATGTTAAGTTGATAATGGCGGAGACAGATTTACCGTTTTGGGATGTTTTAGTGATCAGAGCAGGTGAGAAATTAAACAGCGATGCATATAGAAAGCCAACGCATGCCAGTTTTATCTTTAATTTATTCTCCAACTATAGTTCTAAAACAAATGTTGGCATTTAAAAATCTATGATTATATGGAGCATAAGACTATCCTATTGAGAGCATTGTAATATTGAACTGGATTGGCTTAAACTAATATTTCTTGAGAATAATTATCCCCTAGGTTTGATTAAAAATAACATTAGATTAATAAAGAATACCTTTTTGAAAGGTGGATACGTAAGGAGGTAAGGAGACCTTCTCTCATGTATTGTCTTTTCCTACGTACATTCTCTCTAAATGGGTAGGCAAACTAATAAGGAAGTGGGGAATGAAAACGGTTTTTAGGAAAACTACAACATTTTCTTCAGTTATGCCCACTTTTAGAGAGAAAGTTGACCCATTATTCAGATCGGATTGCTACAAAATTGTGTGTTCATGTGGTCGCTCTTATGTTAGAGAGACTTGTCGTCCCACTCAACAAATGGTGGCTGAGCACAAGGGCGCTTGCAGAGGCTGTTGGGATCAAAAACCAGAGTTTGTTGAGCACTGGACAAGGGATTAAATAGTCTCAAACTTTTCGTTTTGCTGATTATAGTGCGCCTGCGGCTAACCGTAAAATTAGAGAAGCCATCTAAATAAGCAGAATAGGGAATACATTCAATGTAAGAAATGAGATGTAAGGAGTTTTTTGGTCTACACTCATCGATACAAAGAGAAATTGGGTTTAGATGAATCTCCTGAGATAACATTGTTGAGGGGACTTTCATTTCGTATGGAAATGCACGAAGAATAGATTCGTAGGTTGATCTCACCAGAAGAGGACGGATAAATCTCGTTGTACTGTAGTCGTTTGGCTTTTATACGACCTTCAGGTTGACGCAGTCAATGAGACCTCCTCCCTCGTTTCGGGTGAAAACGGGCTAAGCTTTGCTTAATTTTCTTTTCAACCATAGTTACAAGAGTAAAGTTGGAATTTTGAAGTTAATGATTATCAGAAGTGTGAGATTAGCAGATAGCAAACATTTGACTAAAGAATTAAGTATTGTTTTTCGTGACTACCAGTAAATCAGTTATAAGATGTATTCACCCAATTTCTTTTAAG
>CAAALY010244267.1:0-12178 GCA_900617795.1 Protopolystoma xenopodis
GATTGTAGTTCAAAGACGCTAAAAGGAATCTTATAAATATTATGAATGTAACACATAAAAATTATATGTATGTTCTGTTAAAATAAAATGTTAAAAGACGAGAACAAGATTTTAATTGCAAAATTTAGAGAATTTTTAATATTCTGGAGGAATTAATATTTAGTCATGGTAAGTAGTTATAATAAAATGAGGGAAACATTTGCCTAAGTAAATTCGCTATTTATGACAATAAAGTTTGGGAAGGTGATATAAGACGAAAAAAGATGTAAATAATTATGCTGACTTAAGTTACTATATTGTTTTTAGTGGAGAAGTAACATTGTGATGAAAATGGGACTATATAAATAAGTAAGTAAAAATTGTAATTCTGTAAAGCTGTGAGGGGCTGCACATACTTAAACAAACAAATCTGAGGAAATTCTCATTTGGCTTTCAAACGTCCAACCTTAGCCATTTTTTGCTAAAGATTTTGATAGCTTGTTTTAAACTTCTACTCACTTGCTCTATCATAAAAATTCTTATCTAACTTGTCTCCGTTTTGTTTATCTGCATTTAGAATCGCTTAACTCTAAATATTCCTCGTACTGAATACAGCCAAAGGGCATACCATTCCAAAATCACAAACTTTACCGTTAAAGTAAACAGGCCTGCTTCATGTTCAGTGGAAATATGATAATTACATGAGGTTGTGAAAGTTTATAAAGCAAAGCCGTATAGTAATCTTCTGAGACTCGATGCCTTTTGGAATTTAAATTTTTCCAAACAAAATAAATAAAGTCATAATGTCATTACGGGAAATCATACTAATCTGCTCGTCAATTTAATCCTTTTTTTAAAAAAATTATAGGATCATCCTATTGGCCTATTTAAGATATTGAGGTAACTATTCTATCCACTTTAAGCGCTATTTATCTATTACTTTTACATACGTTTGCATGTTGCGTCGTATTAACTTACGAGATTAGGATAATTTTCATGCCAATTAGCGAAATGCAATACGTCATTATTCAAATCACTATATCTTTTCTGCATTTTAAACGTATCACAACAAACACACTTAAAATTTGCAATGCTAAGCTAACTTAAGCGCTAAAGCATAATCCCTAATAATTTTATAATAATTTTTAAAGCAAGCAATAAAGTAATGCACCAAAATATACGTACAAGTCAAAGGGACTTCGGAATAGACTAACCTCGAAAACTAATTAATCAATACCTATTCGGTATGAAGCCGTTTTCAAATAAAATACAAAACACAAACGTGAAAATTTTTTTTTGGTAAATAATTAGTTTGTTAGTATAGCTTTAGAGAGATTATAATTTAGCGTATTATAAAAGCAAATATATATTATAAAAGGCAATATTTTAAAGGCAAATCACCCATCCATATATTCCTAAATAAAAAATTGACGCCTAGGTCAAAATGACATCTTAAGCAGTAAATATACCTTTCCGTGTCAGATTTACTTTAGCTTTGTATCAGCATATAATAAGTAAGCTAACCACTTGACCCATGGCGGCTTAAACCATTATATATACTATTTAAATCAAGAAGATAAAGAGACTTATTTACGTGGTTGAAAGCATAAATAAATGAATCTATTGGAAGCTAAAAAAGGCATAAAGTAGTAGTTAAGGATGCTATTTTTCTAAAACTTCACCATCTTAAGCTCAAATATCTATAAAATATATAATGGAAATAGAGATGGAATATTTTATGTGTGTGTAAAGGAAATAGTTGAATTCTGATCTTAGAATAAGATGAATGAGGCCTAAGGATGCAATTTATTTTACCCATTCTTTGTTCTCACACATTTTTGTTAAATAAAATTGTTCGCCAAATATTTAATAAGCGTTTGTAAAAAGCACTCAAGGACCTGAAATGATTCCATCTGTATTGGCAAATATACTTTCTATTTCCAAGGCGCAATTCCAGACAATGTGAAGACTCCCCAGATCAAGGTAACTCCCATAAGGATAAAAGTAAATAGACTACATAGCGTATTGGGCAGATCATACTACAAGCAATTTTGTCGAGCAAAAGAAACCAAGTCTCATTTATGACCAAAGTTTCTATAAAAAACCGCAAATAAAAGACGTATTGTTTTATTAAATAAAGAAACTTTAATCACATCTAATTCGGTCAATATTATCTGATAAAGTATGTATAATAAATGCTGAATTTATGAATATATTTCCATCGAAGATATGAGGACCAAGATGGTGTGGCCTCCGGTATCGTCGTTGTCTCCTTTGATTTATAGAAGTGGGTTGACCTCGTTGTCGCAGACTTCGGATTAGGTGCGTTCTACTACGTTTTCCTGACAACAAGACCAAGTTGCGACAACTAGGTCAACCAACTTCAATATATTTTCATGTTGAAAATTCAATCATCATGCATTGTGGTTAGTTAAAAGGAAAATGAGCTTATTAAGATCTTATAAGAACGCAAAATATTTGTGGATTGAACTTTTGAAGAAAGTAAAAAGTCAACTGACAAAAATGAAAATAATGGCCATTGCTGTTACCTAGTTATAAGGTATATACTTCTTAAGCCTGGCCATTTTGTTAAAAGCAACATTAAATTAGGCATTTACGTATCCCGTACCATATTCATAGGTTTTAAAATCCTTTAAATAACATAGATGAATTAAATATTATTATTCCTTTTCTCCTGTATTTCACCCGAAAATCATCCTAATTAGGCAAGCAATCAGGGCCATCCATAACAAGACTACAGTTTATTTCACTAAATCCTAACTTATAAGCTAAATACCGTCGAGTTAAAGAAGTAAATTTAGGGTTTGCATTAAAATAAACATGCTATTACTCCAATCCTATATACCTTTTCCAGCCAGTTTACACTTTCTGATAAATCGACCCTTTTTTGATTCCAGTAGAAGCGAAGATACTAGACGGGCTTAAGCAAGCTTTTATTACTCTGCGTATTACGGATATTTTGCTTCTTGCTTTTTCAGAGCCGTATGTTATTTGTATATGATTATAAGAAGTAAAAATAGCTTTTGGAAATAAGGATTTGCCTCCACTAGCTTTAGCTGCCTTTATAATTTCCATAGAAAGGAAGTAAGTTAGATAAAAACTTAACTTAAAAGAAAAATATGACAATGCAAATAATCAGCTCATTAAATTCGAAGCCGCATCAGAACAGACACTTATTAGAGTAGGAGTTATGTATTTCTCCACATCACCTAAACTGCATGTTCATCACACATCCAAATTTTAATTAGTCTGAGGAAAATATCAAAATGTTTCCTTTAGCCTTTCATAGCGCTGTCTTCTTTTTAGACTCAAAAACATTTTATGCGATTTATTCCTCCTACTTCATTAAGTTTGTGAAGAAATAGTAGTTGAACTCTTCCAAACTGATAGGTGTAGGACTTAAGTTACCATAGAATTTAGCATAGCCTTGCTTCACAAAAGCTATTCTCATTCAGGCAAGAGTTGAATGCAGTTTTGACCTTGCCTAGATCTTATCAGCACTCAAAGCGAAATTCAAACTGTCATAGTGAAGCATGGAATCTCTACACGGTAAATACTACACCACACAGCCATAAGTGCCCTTGGGTCACAGGGTAGATGTGAATTTTAAGGAAAGCCAGGCATTTTCCTGTATTAAATTCCGAGGTGGTATTACCAATGAATCAAGGTTTTATTTGCTATAAAACTCAACTACATTAATTCTTTTCAGCCTTATACGCCAGTTTTTCAAGACTACCAGTAGATCTGATATAATAGCTGTATTTTGTTTAATGTGATCAAGGATTGGTAGATGATATGAGTAGACCTTTGCGTTTATATTAAATTTAATAATATAGCCTTGCTTCCCAAAAAGGTATTCTTATCCAAACTGAGCTGCCATTTCAATTTTGCCCATCATTACCAGAATTCGAGTCCCACTGGCAGTGAAGAAAAAACCTATTCGCGGCCAAAAATGCAGTTCATCTTGAGCGATAATGCCTTTTGAAAAGTAATGCCACGTAAACTTTAATTTAACCATAAGGCATATTCCTATGAGTGTGAGAAAATTCAACTATCAGTCCTTCATCACCTTAAACACAATAGGATGAATAGAGCTTTTATATATGATTTAGTAGTAGTCTCAAAGATCCACTTGTAAATCCCACCGTAACTTTGGTAAAAACACTAATTTATTCTAGAAATTCAAACAAGAAGAAAGAAATTCCAATGTTATGATTAACAAAACTTAACAAAAACTTCAACTATAATGAATCAATTGAGACATTATTTATCAATCTAATCCTTCATTTATATAGGTGGAATATTTTATTCAACTATGCGCAGTATAAAGAATTCTAAATGGCTATTTAAATCGGATATCTCATAAGTTTCGAAGTGGGTCATAGTATATTTGATCATTCGAGGACGTCAATCACTTTAATATATAGCCATTAATGCATAGTGTATCCTGTAAAATAAAATAAAAGTCAATAAGCTTCATTATTTTTAAACCAAAGGATGCATAATCAATCACTTTCATGTATAGGGAAGGGGAGTGTCTAAATTATAAATATGTTACAAATCAATCCTGAACCAATGTCTAAGTGGATTTCACTGCCATATTTGCATGGAATGTATTTTGAATTTTAATTGCTATGATTTTAGCTACTTCTTTATATCCAACAATTCTTTAAATTAATTATTCGGCTATTGAAAGAAAGCCTCCTACTTTAGAAGTGGGTTGACCTCGTTGTCGCAACTTGGTCTTGTTGTCAGGGCAACTTAGTAGAACGCACCTAGTCTGAAGTCGTCTGCAATAGTAGCTGTCATAATTCCCAGCACCAGACAGTGGACTTGGTACATTCTTAAATGTTTCGCCGGAATCGTAGTCGGCATCATCAGTGAGTGCTGCTATTCTCCACACCAAGCAACGAACTATTCAAAGAGATAAGTAAAGTCACTCCCTCGACAAACGTTGTGCCGAAAACGGTCAAACTATCACTCCAAGTTCACTGTCTGATGGTAGGGAGTTATGACAACTACCAAGCAGATGACTTCGGATTAGGTGAGTACTACTAAGTCGCCTTCATAACAAAACCAAGTTGCGACAACGAGGTCAACCCACGTCTGTAAATGAAAAGGAGACTGCGGCTATACCAAAGGCCACACCATCTTGGTCTTCATATCTTCAATTAAACTCCTACTTTAGAGTTTACAGATAAATGATCGAAATCGCAGGCTAATTTTAAAGTCGATTTTTAATTAAATAGAGTGAAAATAAGGTTATTGGTTAGTTTACCGTCTAACTGAATATTTAGATATAATCTCAACATGAACCATCCTCTATTCCTCATAACTATAAGGCTCTACAGGTCTAAATCGGTAACCAAATGCCTGTGGCTTTGTTCAAAGTTTCATTAAGTGCATAGATAACGTAAAAGTGAAACACATATTGTTATCCTATTACTAGAGAACATCATATTTAACAAGTTTATTTTCACAAGCCTGCCAATATTCTTAATGAGTTATCATTCAAGGCATGATCTGTACGAATATGGATATTTTGGACCACTTTTTTATTTAAATTCCAGCGTTGGTTATTTGGTTGTTTGGGAAAGGATACTACTGCTTCTTATGATAATTTTGATATGTAATTAGCCTTCAAACAAACTTTTATTTACAATTTCCTCTAATAAGAAATATTTCACCTTCGATGCATATGCTAGATCAAAGCAATAAAAACTAGAATGGATAATTTTTCTTGATCTCATTCTTATAACGATAGGATAATCTGGTAGAGACTTTGCTTACAGATCTCTTGGTGGTAAGATCTTTCAATCTTTGATAAAAATATCTCAAGTATGCTGGAAAAGATCGTGGAAATAATGCAGAGGAAATTCACAGTGAAATATCCTAACATAATCGTAATTTTATGTCAACCTAATCAGAATATACGCTAATATTCTTTGAAGATTATGAATATTCGAGGGCTAATGTTACCTGCTTGAAATAACTTGAAATCTTTATAAAAATGGAATTGAAATGGTGAATTATCTTTCTGTTCCAACTCAAAATGTTGCATAATTTCAATTTTACTCATCTTGTGGGGTTTCATAAAATCTATCAAAAGATAAAGTCGGAATTAACTTAGGAAGCTCTGGTAACTTTCAAAATTAGTATTCATTCGTCATAGCATTAGTTACTTTATTTGTTGGGCCATCATTTAAATATCCTTAATAACTAGCAATTGATAAACCTATATATTAATAATTGAATACATATGCTGGGAAATCTTTGTCAGGTTTGCTTCATTCCAACCTGGAATATTAATTTACAGGTGGTGAGCTTTATACAGAGATATGTAGCCTTGACACAGGGCTGCTATATTGCTTCATGATAGATTTATCAAACTTTTGGTTATATGTAAACTTCTCATTACCTCCATTTATATGATTGTGCTGGGACAGTTACAATAAGGTTTTTCCAGTAGAAATAATAAAGCTGCTGCCGCCAAAGCTGCATTCCTACTTGTAAGTATGGTGCCAAAATGAGATACACTGAAGAGGCGTAATAATACTTGGGTAATACTGGAATTTAAATCAAAAGGTAATCCAAAATAGCCATGTGCGTACAATCCAGGCCTCGGGTGATAATGTTTTAAGAATATTGGCAGGCTTGTGAAGATAAACTAACTAAATATGCTATTCTCTAGGAAGCTAAGCCTATGGACATTTCAGGCTTATGCATAGAATACTTATTTATGGTGTCAGACTTGTTTTACGCACCCATGGATAACTTACTAGTTATTTCTAATTTCCATGTTGCTATTTATGAATAGCCTTCAAATAAAGTTCTAATAAACCAGTAATGTTTGTATGCCATATTTATTATCTCATACGTTCAAGCGTGAATGTGTGAATGAAGTCGTATTTGCATTTTAACATTATTATACAAGGATATGTGGTTTCTAAAATTAAGAAAGTACAAGAAATGCATTAAAAGATCAAACTTAAATATAGCGAGTAGTGTAAGAATATGAAGTCGAAAAAGTAAAAAATCCGCAATCCTCTCTCTTCGGTTCCTATCAGAGTCCCCTCCTGCTCCGTAGGATACTTACCTTATCTGCCTGTTTCAGTTATTTCAATTCATCGCTGCCACCGTATCCGTGCTACTCAAAGCGTTATTGTTGGTAGTTAATAAAGATTTATTTTGTTTTTGTCAAGTATTTTACTGGATTAGTTCCACTTCCATTTCCCGTTAGTTCTTTTCTGGGAATTTCTCCGAGATGTTGATAACTTCTAGAAAGATATCCTCTACAATGATTCCTTCGTTTCGGAGAAATTCCCAGAAGAGACCAGACGGGAGATGAAAATGGAATTAATCCCGAGAATTATGTCCTATCAAGAGGCAATGAAAAGCAGCGGATTGATGAAGATACGTAGAAAATTACAAATAAATTGTTAAATAGTTCTTCAGACGGATAAGGGAGATGCGACGGTGATATCGGACAGGCAACACCACGGAGAAAGTGGAAAGTATCCTAGGCGACCGGAACATCTATCAAATAGTGAGAAAGGGTACAACGATGAAGATCAACGGGATACTGAATAATATGCTAAAGAAAATGCATAAAAATGGGTAAGTTGGCAGATGGATGATGAAAAATGACGCAAGACCACCGACAGCCTACGAACTACCGAAGATACACAAGGAAGAAAATCCGCTAAGATTAAGAGTCAACAACAAGCATGGAGCAACATACAAACTAGTGAAATACATTTGATTGTAGCTCAAGAAAGTAAATGACAGGTTCTCGAATACCGTCAAGAATTAATATGAACTTTCTTAATGGATCTAAAATATTGGACTGGTAGGGAGGGAAATGCTGGTAAGTTTTGACGTACAATCCATGTACACAAACATCTTAGGCGAGAAGGCCGTCACCACCCTGCTGGAGGTCTTGGAACGAGAGGAGGATATGCTGGAAGTAGAGCACGACTGTTAAACCTGACAGTAAGGACCACATATTTTACATTCAATGGCAAGATCTATGAGCAAATATTTAGACTACCAATGGGATCGCCAGTCTCACCTCTTTTGGTAAATGTATACATGAACAAATTGGAGAAGGAATTCGAGAAGTCACCACTGCAACCAAGAGTGCTTATGCCATACCTGGAGGACTAATTTGCACTTTGGTCGAATGTTAAGGAAAATTAGGATGAGTTCCTCAATTATATAAGCCAACTGTATGGAAGAAGTAAATTCACAATCTAGGTAGAGGAGGATAAATGGCTACCCTTTATGGATTTTGAGGTCATTCGCTCCAACGGAATACTCAAGAGGAGACTATTAAGAAAGAAATAATATTCCTGAATAATCCTTAATTTCCAGTCTCCTCACAACTACAGACTGAAGATCGAAATAATGAGAGTATGATTATCAAAAGCTGAAGACCAACGGACACTGAGTTCTAAAACGGAGAGGTGGAGAAACTGACTGGGATTTCCCTTAGTAACGGGTACCCTAGAGAATTTATATAGAGAAATATAAGGGTCATAAGGAGCAGATTTTAACTAGGATTGTATGAAAATAAGAACGGAAATCGGGAGGAAAAAAAAGTGGATATGCTTGCCTTCATGTGAGCTGAGCCAGAAATTGCCACCGCTGCTAAAAAAAATTGAATATCAAGGTGAAAAGAAAAGCAAAGATGAGACTCTTTACGAGCCTGCCGATGTAACGCGAGAAGGTTGACAAGCTGGGTTTTTTGGGTGTCTATAGCATCAAATGAGGCAACTGTGAGCAAAAGTGTATTGGTCAAACATGAAGAAAAATTAGCCTACGAATCAAGGAACACCAAAGACTCTGCAGTAACATAAACACTGAAAGATCTGAAATAGCAGAACACGTCGCAAGAACGGGACACTAAATCGGGTGGAAATTGACAGAAATGGTGGCTGAATATGGTGCAAATACAAGAAAACGTAAAATACAAGAAGCCATTGATATCCTGACTGGAAGAAACCTAATGAACAGGAGACTTGAAGAAGGCAGGATTAGAGAAAACTTTGCACTCTGCCTAAACAAACTCGGAGAAGATCAGGGAACAGAAATATCAGCAAAAAGAAGACGACTGGGCAAAGGTAATGCTTTTACTTTTAGGAAAAGCGATTAAAAGGAGACCCGAGAGGAACAGTCGGAAACCACTGGAAGACGCCTCCAGTGAGCCTATTCAAATCAAGTAGAACCATCACATTTGAGGGTTGGCACGCAATAGAATATCATAAAAGAGAGGGTGAAATGGTAGTGGCCATTTCTAGTTGGCCATTAGAAGATACGTCTGCTCATAGACGTGGTCCATGAAGTAAAGGCTTGACCACGAGATTTACTTGGTGCATATGCCGCACAGCAATGAGGGAAACTGCAGCGTCAAGTTAGGTTGTCATGCCAAATGCGAATCCAGACTTTAGGGGCTTGCTCCGTAAGGATGGTGTAACGCGCCATCAAAGGCTTGAGGCAGAGTGTAGGACGACGTCTTGAGTAGCACCGATACGGTGGCAGCGATGGGGTGAAATAACTGAAACAGGCAGAGAAGGGGAGGGTCCTATGGAGCAAGAAGGGACTCTGATAGAAACCAAATGCGGATTAAACCGCAGCTTTGGATCAACTCTCCTGACACAGTAGCAGGAATGAGGAAACCAGCAGGGAGTGTGAATAGATTTCAAATAGGTTTAGATAAACAAGTAAGAAATTGTGACATTGAAGGGGTGATACGAGCATATAGGATAGGTGAATTGCCGTGGACGGAAGGAGAGATACCACAACTGTTTAGCACACCTTTGGCCAAAGAATAGGCTTCACTTGTCTCTTTGACGAGTTGTAGTGTGGTGCTAAGAGTGGCAAAGCTCACTGACAGTGCCGGCGAAACGTCTGGGAATGTACCACGTCCACAGTCCGACTCTGGAAATGAGCATGCATACAATGGATTCCAAATTAGGTGTGTTACTCTAGGTCTTCCTGCCGAAATAACTAAGTTGCGAAAACAAGGTCAAACAACCTCAACAATAATTAATCTAAAGACTTCTAAAATATCTTTAAGTTTCATGTACGCTATTCTGAAAATCCGGTAAACTGAACCAAAATTTTGTTGGAAAAGCTTTGGCGATTTTAGCGGTTTGTTTGCAAAATGAAAAATAATATCCAACCAGGCAAAAGAACGATAGCTATTAGAGTTGTGGCCACAAAATTTCACCAAAACAAAAATTAGAAGAAATATTATAAGTAACTCAATAATAAAAAAATTTATAGTTGTGAGATACAACTATCTCTCTGGAAGCGTAGATCAGCATAAAGCATAGTTTGATAATAACAGATACAAACATGAAATTATAAAAAAATGTAGCGAAAGATTTGGCTACACGTTATACATAACCAAAAGTAACCAGGGGCAAAAGTTTTATAATTAATTCCTGGCTCAAAATGTGTGCTCATTAATCTTATTGCCGACAATATTGCAGTAGAGTTTAGTTAAGTAATGAATATTCTTTCTTTTTAATATTATTCTTGGCTAATAAAGCAACTATGTTGTTACTCTCAAAAAGTTAAACCTTTTTTAGCATTATTATGCATTATTATTTATTTATTTAGCATTATTTATTTAGCATTATTATTATTAGCATACTTTATGAAGTAGAAGAAAAATATACTAAACCAAGGCTGTAAAAATAGTCGCTTTTTCTAACCTAACATTGCGATCTCAATGAGACAGACAATTATCTGTTTGGCTACTCCAATCTAACTCTACATGCTTGAAAATGAGGGAAGTTAACTTCCCGATCCGGAAATACTGACAATGGCAGCTATTTCATCACACAAAAAGTAGCGTAAGATTGCTTAATGCTGAATCATATTTGGGCTTTTGCTATTGTCTATTGTGTGTATGTAATGCTTATGTCATGGGAAGTGTGATAGACATAGCTAGACTCGGGGCTAATCCAGCCTATTGTTTTTCATTGTCATTTCACGCACTCCCTCTATTTAGCTTTACTTAAGCCAATCCAATATCCATAAATAGTTCCTACTTAGTTTTACACAATCGTTTCTCCTGTTCAAGAGGTTGGCTGTTTTGATAATTTCCATAGACTTCCTAATTCTACTTTTTGACGTCAAATCCCCGAAACCCGCAAAAAGTTGTTTTTTTTGCCAGTCGGTTGAGTGACCCGTATCGGACATGTGTTCAGTGAGCTCAAATTTTTACTCCCGCAGATCTTTACAAGCGGTATTTTATGAATGGGTCGGGAGGTCCCGTCACATAGACCTTACCACATACGCACAAAATCTCGTAGAAGCCTGATCTCAAAAAGGGTCCGAATATTCTCTATAATAATAATGAGTCCGCGTCTAGCAGCTGTAAATTATATTGACCAGGAGATTGGTAGATTGAGAGATATACTATTTTAAAATAATTACCCATTTGGGTTAGTAGACAATTACATTTTAATTGTAATTAACATGATGAGGGGAGTTTGCTATCAGGCGCGGAATAGAAAACTGGACAATTCTACTTGGTTCTAGATTTTGCCTTACTGTCAGCTTGCGAAAAAGTTTGCTGAACTACTGAGAAAATGGGACATAAAAACAATGTATAAAGAGAAATTAACACTTTATTAAGCAGTTCTTCGTATAGAGAATATTCAGACCCTCTTTCTAGATCAGGCTGTTATAAGTTTTTATGCTCATGTAGGGGGGGAAGACCTGCTGACCCACTAGTAAGAGTCTTTGCGGACATAAAACCGCTTGTATATGTTTGTAGGTCCTCTAGTCTAGCTAAGTCTATCACACTTCCCATGACATGAGCATTATATACACACAATAGACAATAGAATAAGCCCAAACATAATTCAGCATTAGGCAATCGTATGCTACTTTTTGTGTGATTAAACAGCTGCCACCGAACACATTTTAGGTTCGTTAAGTTAACTTCCCTCATTTGAAAGCATGTAGAGTCTGCCTCATTAAGATCGCGATGTTAGGTTAGAAAAAGCGACTATGTCTGCAGCCTTGGTTTAGTATATTTTTGATCTATTTCATAACGTATGGAATCTTGTAGTCATAATTGAGTAGGCTTTCGAGACTCAAGGGTACTCGTGGCAGTGTAGCCGAGTGGTTAGCGTGTCAAGCTACCGTCCTGCACTGTCGC
>CAAALY010244272.1:0-11708 GCA_900617795.1 Protopolystoma xenopodis
TGCAAATCTGTGCTATAGATAGCGTCTCTTACTGACGATACAGACTACGATGCCGACGAAGCGTTTGGGAATATACCAAGCCCATAATACGGTGTTGAAAAGTACGAATACTGTGCTAGATGACGCAAGATTGGGTACATTCCACAAGGTCTCCCTTTTGCTCCTATCGAGTTGCGAAAGCGGTCAAACCAACATTATACAACTAAAGAAGATTGCGACCAAACAGAAGGCCCCATCATCTTGAACTTTATATCTAAGAGGCTTCATGAAGCTTAGGAATCTAGTCGATCTTATCAAAATGACTTTATATATAACGGATGGCTTTACAGGCATACAATTGTCAGAGTCTAAAATGCTTTCGGGCTTAAAACAATATATTTTTCAATGTGGTTTGACCTTGTTTTCGCAACTTAGTCTTGTTGTCAGGACGACTTAGCTAGACTCATCTTGTCCGAAGTCTTCTGCTAATGCAATTATGATAATTCCCAGCGTAGGACTTAGTACATTCCCAGATATTTTGCCGGCATTGCCATTTTCCTTACCAAACTACAACTCGTCAAAAGAGCAAAGTAAATTCTGTCCCTTGACCTACTTTCTGTCGAATGATTGTGCTGTCCGTCCTCTTACTGTCCTGGCACATATTTCTACTCCCAAACCTCTGAGTTGACTCCCGTCTTATCGCAACTTCTGACTTGCTTATATTCCACTTCTCAGGATGTGTGCCCTTTTTTGGCGAGTTCATTGTAATGTCATCACACCTATTTTACTCGGTTCCAATACAAATGTAAGTTACACTTAAGACGCAAATTCTCAAGCCTTTAGAGATCCGTGCATTGTCGCCTCATCGACCAAAGGGCCTGGACTCTGATTCCAATGGTTGTAGATAACAGGCATTGTCTCCATGGTTCATCCATTTTATGTTCAACAGGAAATTGTTCAGAAAGAAGTCACATGTCGGAATAGGACTCACTTACAAGCCCCACCACAACTACATGCTAAGGTTAGGACTAATGAAGAGCATGAATATCATATGCCTACGATTAAAGGACATGCAATTATGGCATGAAGAATTAGACAAAGTGACTCGAATATGCCTCGGCAACGAAAAAAGCATGCCGTCTATGGAAAGTCGATGGTAGGAAGGGGATTAGGAAATAAAACTACGGATGGAGAAAGATTCACAAAAGTGGATATGTTTATCTTCATTGCTCCAAAGGATTATCAGACCCGCGAGAATAACTTCTGGTCATATCTACAAGTGAACTGTATGGTATGAATTCAGTGGCCCACAAAGGATATGTGCATAATCAAAAAAGTCAATTCCTTTAACAACTTTGACTGTCAGATGCATGATCCCAGCTATGTTGCCTGTATTTTAGTTTATCGCATACTGACACTAACATAGGTTGAATAGCGACATTCTTCATTAACAGCAAGTTTGTAGACAATTAATATTTGTTTTTTGAATTAAGTATTGTTTTCGTGATTACCAGTAAATCAGTAATATGAGATGTATTCACCCAATTTCGTTTGAGGTGATGAAGGACTGCTAGAAGGAGAATTTTCCCACAATGATATGAGTTGAGCTGACGTTTCCATTAAATTTCACATAGCCTTACTTTCCCAAAAGTTGTTTTCATCCAGGGTGGATTGCAGTTTCGACCTCGCATCAGTTTTATCAACACCAATACATTTCATATTACTGATTTACTGGTAGTCATAAAAACAATACTTAATTTGAAAAATAAAGTATAGTAGTGAATTGTTATAGCAAAACATACGTTTGCTTTATCGACAATCCCACCAAAAAATATGATATAACAAAAAGGCCTAGCCTTCCTTGAAAATTCACATTTTATCTGTGACCCAAAAGGCGCTAGTAGCAGTATATCCGAGCGGTTAGCATGTCAAGCCTCCACCCTACATTGTCGCGGTTCGACTCCCGCTGAGGGTGTTGAAAAGACCGATGCGAAATCGAAACTGCAGTCCACACTGGATGGGAACAACTTTTTGGAAAGCAAAGCTTTGTGAAATTCAATGGAAACGTCAACTCAACTCATGTCATTGTGGGAAAATTCTTCTTCTACCAGTCCTTTATGATCTTAAGCGAAATTGGGTGAATATATCTAAAATTAAATATTTGGCCGGGTTTTCGCGCCGTCGTCGTATGTACAAATACGCCACTAGGTACTCGCTAGGTATAATGTTCTTCACTCATAATGATGTTTGGTTAAACAGCATCGCGACGCTGGCAGGGTCCAATCCCCAAAATATTGCTTTCATTGCAGTCGGCATACTCACCAAAAATACATATATCTAGAACAAAATCCCGATTCCATGGGATACATCATCTGCCTCCAGATTTACCAGTCCTGGGCTCAACTTCTCCATTAGATACAGGTGATTTCTATAAATGATCAAAACTGCAATCATTCTCTGATGAAAGCGTAATTTTTGTGAACATAGTACGGTGAAACTCTAGTGGAAACTTGCCTACAGTGAAGAAAGGAGCTGAATAAACAAAAATACACTCAAGCAAACATCACCAGAGCCAATGACAGCTGAGGTCTTCAGAAGTTAACCTTTGAAAGGTTTCGGTAATGGCCTCGAGATAGTGTCTACAATCAATAATTGTATGGCCTAATTTATAGCAAGCATACAATCGTATATTGACACGAAATTCCAAAAAAGTGTTCGTTGTGAGAGAGGTTTGCTTGGTCCATTGAGTAATTTTACAGTATAGTCCAATGAACCAAACACCCATTGGGAGAGCTGAGAGGTTGAAACTGCCACGGACGAAACTAAATTTTAATTTTAGGTCTTCTTAGTTCAGCATGGACAGATTTGTCATCAGCCCAATAAGAAACAATGTGAAATCGGCTAACAACTCTTGATGGCTAAGAAATTAGCGATCGAAGCATACTTAATGTTGACATATTTTTCATTTGGTTTGAAAAGGAAGGTGGAAATAATTAGCAAGTTGGCGACACCGGATACCAAAGGAGGGCTACCATGGACTTATGATTGCTTGATTGTGTTAAGGCCTCGGCTCGCTGAGGCCGTCACCCGTCATGCGACTGACATTGTCAGAGTCATAAACCATCATTTAAGAACAATCACTTATACATGTATCTACCTAATCTGCTCCCCTCTTTGCTAACTAGGACATGAAGAAAAGATAAACCACCTTCCTTTTCAAACCCGATGCTGAATTTCGTCTTCCCATTGAGCCTGTTTATCAAGCAAAGTAGTCGTCCATATAGCGAACTAATTATTTGGGAACTAAAAGTGCCTCCTGAATTAGACGTTTCTCAAATTGAGATATGTAATTATTTGCTAAAATTGGTGGCAAACACGATCCCATAGCTGAGCCTCATGTTTGTTCGTACAGTTTACCATTAAAGGTAAAATATGTACATTACATCGCTAAGTTTGTCAGTATTATTATTGACCCTTTACTTAACTTTGTGGTCATCAAGATATACGCACGTTGATCTAGTGTGGATTGTATGGCCTGTATGGTATCATCTACAGGGCTGTTAGTGTATATAGATTCTGCATAAAAACTTAGCACTTTCTATCTCCTGCTCGTCGACTAAGTTAATGAATTCATAAGAATTATTGACTGAAACCTTCCACGTCTCGGAGACTTGCTTTAACCGGTTACAAATGAATTGTGATATTTCATAAATCACGCCTCCCTTATTATTGACAATAATTGTAAATGACACTTCATATATTTTGGGCAGACCATATGCATTCGGGGGCCTAACATCTCGTTGAAGAAGCGTATTCATCTTCCACTTATCCAGTTCCCCGTTTGTCACACAATGCTGCAGGCAACCCTTAAGTCTAGACTTAAGGGTTCCTGTAGGGTCCCTAATGATTACCTTGTATGTGGTAGTGTCATCCAAAGACTGAATCATATTTTCTACATAGCTCAACCTATCCATAATTACCACTGCTCCTCTTTTGTCTGCCCGCAGCACCATTTCGTTCTCATCATACTGTTTCCTTATGTTTTTCATTATCTTGCTCCTGGGTGTTATTTCTACATGGCTGTCAATTAAAGGAACAACCTGTAACTCAATATCACCCCTAGTTTCTTCGGTTAAACTTATGAGTCCACTAGAATCTCCTCCCAATTATGTCAATTTTTGGCAAAGCAAAGTTCAAACTTTTCGAAATTACTGTCTCAGTGATAAAGTCAAAGGCTGTCTTGGAGAAGGATACCGAAGGAGGGCAACCTTGGTCTTCTGATTATTGGATTGTGCTTAGACGTCAACTCAACTTCCTGTAACACCGATCCATTCGTACTGAACTATTGCCCGTCATGCGACCGACATCGAATGAAATACATGTACCAGGCAGACGGATTCTACGGGGCAAGAGGGAGACTTTGATAGGACCCAGGGAAGGACTACGTGACAATATGACAGACCATGGTCAACATTCCCAGCGACAGTGTGGAGTGTGAAGGGTTTTCATGAATGTCGCTCGAAGGAGCACACCAAACTACGTTAACAAAATAAGCACGGTAACAATTGTTATAGGGAAGGCATGATAGGAGTATATAGGAAATGTAAATAGCCCAAAGCAGAAGGGGAGATACCACAACTGTTTGGTCAAAGGATCAGCTTCACCTGTCTCTGACGAGTTGTAATATGTTGCTACGAATGGCGGACTCACTGACGATGCCGGCAAAATGTCTGGGAATGTACCACGTTCATTGTCCTACCCTGGAAATGATAATGCATACAATGGACTCAGGACTAGATGCGTTCCTCTAAGTCCTACCAATATGACCAAGTTGCGAAAACAAGGTCAAACTTCTTTACCAAAACTAATTCATAAATGATGCCTTTTCACACAAACATTATATATTACTTATAGTAGTGTATATTCTTTGCTAGTTGTAGGCGCTATTCAAGGTCAGGTCGAGCTCAGATCCAATTTTTCATACTTAATGACAGTAGGGTAAACATTTCAAATTTAAGTTGCATTCCAGTTGATATTGTGGGTAAGGTACAGACACCATTTTATCAGCTTATTGGAAAATTAATTCATCAACCCGTGGGAATTGATGCTATTTGAACCATAATGATTAGTAAATAGTTGTGGCAATTATTTGTTTAATAGCATTGCTTGATTCCTTTAGAGAGAAAACGAAGTAAAAAAAATAAATTTCTTAATTTAAGAGCGTTCACGTACTGTTTTACAGCTGGTACTTGATGCCACATTAGCCTGGATCAGCAAATTTTCGAAATGTGAGCGAGCCCAAGTTGAAATGTGCCTGAGCTGGGCACAGAAAAATGCCACCATGTCAATTTCACTAAATTATAAAGTGAACGCCAGAGAAGGTTTTTAAAAAGGCTAATGGGCTGAAAGTTGTACTTTCAATACAATCTCACTCATATGTACATCGGGACATCGTAAATTGCAATCATCGTAATGATACAAGAGATAAACTGAATGAGTATACCTAATGTACTGGGGCAATTAAGTACATCAATATTAAAGTACAAAACAACCAATGAGTATGATGATCAATTTCGTTTTGTTTTATGTTGTAGATGTTAATACGAATATAAATACGTAGGTAGTTGTCTATAAATATAACTTACGTATAAAATATAATAGAAAGATCATTAAAAAGCCAATATAGAAATGCACAATAGACGACTCATGCATGGTGCTCAAGAGTAGGGGGAAATGATAGCTGAGTGACATATTAAGGGTACCTGAGGGGACAGACCGAAAAAAGGAGTGGCAGGCTTGGTCCCATCTCTAAGAAGGCAATAGTCGGTTAAAAGAATAGTTCAAGATAATTCAATTTGTGAAAACGACTTAAAACCGGGATTGATTATCCTTAAGGCTTAGATAAAAAGAAGTGTAGGAGAAAAAGTGAATGCATTTAAAAATAGCAATCAAAAGATAATATAAAACTAGTGTTCAAGGTAAATAACTCGAGTTTATAAAGTTGGCGCACGAAAATTACTGATTTATACTCAAGGTACAAAAGCGGTCAGCATGAATGCAAATCTTTAATATTAAAAATCCCGATATAAGTTTAATTGCTGCTAGGAAAAACAGATATAAAAATGAAAGATTTGAAGATGATTTATCAGCTGGTCACTCCATTTTATTCTATTAGGAAACTGCGGAAGGATAGAGCCTCACCAGAGTAATCTGAATGCATATGGAATGACATCTACTCTGGACATGAGATCTCGCATCAACCATTGTATATTTTAAATAGATCGGCACAGAATGAGAATGACGGACTTGATGGGCAAGATAATAGGCTTGTCTATAAAAAAAATATATATATATCTACATAATTCAAGGCGAATCATAATTAGACCTAGCCGAAAAATAAATTCCATTGTAATTACAGGACGCCAAAAGAACCATGGAAACTGGAGCTTTGTTAACGTGAAATGTCACTCTGCTTTTAAATATGTAGTAATTCCCTGACCAGAACCAGTGAACGTGGGAAGGCCAGATAAATGCATTTCTGTACCAATAGCGGTAGATAAAGGTGGGAGAGTAGTGGTGACAGGGAATCGGATGGAAGATAAAGATGGAGATGTCAATGCTCCAATGGCATTAGAATCAATGCCACTTCTTGTAGATGAAACCGTCGATGGTGTGATCTGTACAACAGAAACTGGAAGCGGAGAATGTGGGGGTGAAGCGGGAATTGCGGGCGGCGGCATGGAATCAGAAACGGTGAGTGCACCAAGAGAATTGGGCGCAGCCGTGCAAACTATCACGGCTTCCGGAATGCTGCGCAAGAGGCCCGGGAGTTCGTCTCGAAGTGAAGGATAGGTAGCAGCAAGAACTTCCATGCTTCTCATTAGATGTTGCCCCTCCATCCGATAACGCTCAAGCTGGGCTTGAAGCCGACGAATCTCGGCATCACGATCAGCCAATTTAGCTTCGAGAGATTGTATTAGGCTGACTTTACGTTCTCGACACCGTCTGGCGGCGATACGGTTACGTGCTCGCTTGCGCTCCAATTTCCATTGTTTTTGCTTAGACGGAGAGCTGGGCATATCAGCGAATCCAGGGATAGAGAGATTATCGTCATCAACATCGCTGGTCCCATCCAGATCATCCACATCGCCTCCACAGATATGATTCCCCCCAGAATCTCTCTGTATCACTAACATGTCGATTTCACTTCCTCGAGGATCCGAGATCTCGTCATGGCAGATAGCAACTTCGGTGTCAACTCGAGTACCCATAAGACAAGGTTGGGATGCAACTGGGGACTTTTTTCTACCACCAGTTACAGAGCCAAAAAGATGCGAAGATAATTTGGTTCCGCCCGTACTTGGAGAGACAGCGGCCGACTTTCCTCGGCCAGAGGAACCAGCCTCACCGACACCAGAACGGGATTTTTTTATGCAAGTGGGGCCCAGAGGAGAACCGGGTAGACTAGAGGCACAAGGAAGAACAACATTGGGTGGGGGTAGAGCAGTATTTTGCAGTTGAGCAGGCTGAAGGGACGCGCATGCCGAAAGTAGTGAGGATCCAGTGATTAGATTGGATGGTGCCGAGGGAGATGAAGTGCAGCTTGCATGCAAGGGAGGCAGGGGCTTCATGCCATTTGTTTGACGCATCAATTCGGCTGCGGCAGCAGCCGTGGCAGCACCACGTCTACGACCGCCCAGCGACCTACCACAAACAGAGCCACTTTTTGAAGATTTCGTAGAATCTACAATCTGTGGACGAGGTCTATTAGGGTCGACCTAATTCATGCAAATAAGAAAATGAATATGATTTGAATTGCAATGCAAAAATCTAACTAAGCGTGCGATGAAAAAATATAGAAATAAAATAAAGGCAATGTTAATTATGAAACTAAAATGATTTAAGAAGATCGAAATGAATTTGGAGCTTGTAAAAAGAAAGCACATATGTAGTGTTGTAGATAAACATCCAAGCAAAGGGTAATATGGCATTTTAAATTGTAAAGTATGATAAATGATCATGTACCGGCACTTGGGTTGATTCCTGCTGGATATCCGAGTTTAGGGAAGCAGGAGTCCCAGGCAATCCATGTCTATCTAATGCAGAGGGATTTGGAAACGTGCATGGCTGTTGGTCGGCAACGTGCTGAACAGTCATGACCCGAGGGTTCAGAGGAGGCAATGATATTGGCCTTGCTGGCTGCAGCACTTGAGGATTAATGACGCCAAATCGATTTGCACCTATTTGGGTCTGATCAGCTGGAATACCATCTGTATTTACTAATAGATGAGCCTATTTTAAAAATAGCAAGAGAATTACAATTTATGAAGTCTTAAAAGAACAAGCATGCACATCGCATGATTAGGCTCATTGACTGTGTAACTAACTCGGATAAGAATAAAGCAGGTGTATGACGGATTTTGACTTACGAATAATTAACTATGAAGGTTCTGTCAACCAGCTAAAAATAATAAGACAGACTAAGTCTGTTGAATTCAGTGATCGATTGAAGCATCGGATGTAAAGATCGAAAATTAAATATTGTGGTGTCAGAAAACGTTTAACATAAATAGGGCAGAGGTTACAATTCTTAATTTCGAAGTAAAAGGTAACTATCTGATACCGAATTAAAATTTCTACGTTGACTCGTGCATAAAAGTCCTCAACGCATCGCCATGAGGCCCCGATTAATTCCATTTATTCCTCGTTATTTTAAGGGTATCAGAACCGTAATAAATCAATAGACGAAATTAATCAAGATATAGAACCTCTTAGCGACCCAAGTCTGCCGAAAGAATCAATTTGAAAACTCACTGAGCCATTTTCATCGCTGAGGATGATCTGATTTTGGTATTGCTGAATGAGTGAATGTTGCTGGCGCTCAGAATCCGATAAAGTACACTCATCTTGAGTCAAGGTCGCCTCTGCGTTGGCGTCGATACTTGAATTGCCCACAACGGTAGCAGCCGCATTAAGAGCATTACTGAGGCCGCCTAGCCCCAGAGTAGTTAGTCCCCCGATGTTATTCGAGGCAGCAGCTACGGAAGCTAACAATGCAGATGATGGAGGAAGAACTGTCAAATGTTGTTGGCTTGTAGGTGACATTCCAGAAGTGTTCAATTGTTGAAGGATACGCCCATCTGAAGCGGCTGAAACAAAATGACGAACGTTCTGAAAGGGCAAAGAAGCGTGTACAAGCTGAGGGAGCGTATCCATTGAACATCCCAATTGCACATCACCATAGACTCTAGGCACATTTGAATGTAGATTCGTGCTGGAAACATCGGTAGAGATTATTGGGGAAAGAGCACCACAGACAGAATTGGTCGATAAAGAAGAAAAAATGCTGCTTGTTGCGTTAATTGCTGGGACGAAAATTGCGGTATTAATGGAATCATTAGGTGCTGATGAGAGTACCGTCAAAATATTATTATTTTCAACTTCACTTATAGTGGTATCGCTCGAAAGTAGATTTGTTGTGATATAATGTAGAGGAATACCTGAACTGAAAGGTGGATAGAAATTAGTTACAATGAAAAATCGAAAAGTTGTAATGGTCATTGGCAAGAAACCTACATGGAATGCTGGCCAATCAGTCCAGATGGAGGGCTACCTGAAGAAGCGGAAGAATTAGAAAGTATCGGTCCACTATGAGTGCTACAAACCCCAGGCGAATCTCCACTAGAATAAAGCTGGACTGAATTTGCCGCAATATTGCTCGATATTGATAACCCGCAACTAGTCCCATTGCGATGAAGCGTTTTGGCAACGGAAGTCAAAGCGGGTAGTGGTTTAAGCCTCCTAGACAAACCCCATGGGCCGAAATAAAATAATTAAATAAACCACGCCCGGAGGTGTGGCAAGGTAACTTACTTTGATTGAGCGAGAGCAATTCGTTTGTCGGTCTCATCACCTTCATACATAATGTGATGCATGGGAGAGATAGGCATATGTGAATTATTTTCGCTTTGGTCATTGTAACGTGAAAGATCGCCTACTACCACAGGATCGACCTTAGAGCATTCACTTGCAAGATTTGGAATCCAACCTTCGCGTTCTTCCTTGAGTTTATCGAGCCTTTTAGTGAATTTGCTAGAAAAAAGGACCATGTTTACAAAGCGTTGAGAGCAAAATTAATATATAAGTATCGTGCGTACTCTGCAAAAGATTCTTGATCTTCTGTTATGTTGTTTGGATTCAGGAAACTTGTAGGGGTAACGGTAGTCGATCCATTATTCCCCAACTGTCCAAGAAGTTTGTCAAATTCCGCACTTTCAGTTGTTTTCAACGTCCATGGGGACACACTCTCGTGTGAAATAAGACTTCTCATCACAGAACCTGAAACTTGAGCGAAAGCGATATTGCGCAATTCTAAAGAAGCAGGGCGTTTGGGTGACCGTATATCGTGGGAGACATTTGAATCCGAGTAAATGTCTAAAGCATCTATGCTAGAGTTTGTATTTTTATTTGAAGTCGCATTTGAATCATATGACACCTCTTGATCGCTCCCAATCATTTGCTTAGGACTGACATGAGCCTGATCAACGCGTAAAGAGTTTAGTAAATACAAAGGCAAGGATAAGCGAGCGCGGGCCTAAACAAACCATGCGCCAGAAACGGACCAATCGTCATATAATCGCTGAATAAAGGTGGGTAGGCTGATCGGTGATTGGTGAAAATGTGAAATTTAAAAAGAGCATAAAACTAAACAAACTTAGACCATACGCTTTTATAATTTTGTGAGATATATTGATATATTATGCAACCTTTAAGTTACTACAATATTTAAAAACAAGGTTATATCAGGATTCTCTGGCATTAGTGATTCGCACATTATTTCATGAGAATTGCTAAAAGTGCTTTATCTCTTTAGTGAGATTGATTAATTGCATGTATGAATGCATTATATTTGATGAGATAGTTCTGAAAAATATATTTAGGAAATTATTTTCATCAGTTTTATTTTGTACGTTTGATGCTAAGTCTTACTAATAACCTAGTGATAATTTAAGTATTGTTTTCGTGACTACCAGTAAATCAGTAATATGAGATGTATTCACCGAATTTCACTTAAGGTAATGAAGGACTGGTAGAA
This sequence comes from Protopolystoma xenopodis, assembly GCA_900617795.1. Taxonomy (NCBI): domain Eukaryota; kingdom Metazoa; phylum Platyhelminthes; class Monogenea; order Polystomatidea; family Polystomatidae; genus Protopolystoma; species Protopolystoma xenopodis. The sequence goes on from CAAALY010244272.1 coordinate 11,075, forward strand.
GAAAAACTTTCTACAATGATATGAGTTGAGCTGACGTTTCCATTGAATTTCACATAGCCTTGCTTTCTCCAAACTTATTCTCATCCAGGGTGGACTGCCATTTCGACCTCGCATCGGTCTTATCAACAACCTCAGCGGGAGTCGAACTGCGACAGTGCAGGATGGGAGCTTGACACGCTAACCACTTGGCTACACTTCCACGAGCGCCTTTTAGGTCACAGGGTAAATATGATTTTTCAAGGAAGGCCAGGTCTTTTTGCCATATCATATTCTTGTGGTGGAAGTGTCGATGAAGCAAACGTATATATGCTACGACAATCAACTATTATACTATATTTTTTGAATTAAGTATTGTTTTCTTGACTATCAGTAAATCAGTAATATGAACCGTTTTAACCCAACTCCCGCTGAGGGTGTTGATATGACCGATGCGAGGTGGAAACTGCGGTCTATCCTGGAAGAGAAAAACTTTTGAGAAAGCAATGCTATGTCAAATTCAATAAAAACGTCAGCTTAGCTCATATCATTGTGGGAAAATTCTTCTTCTACCAGTCCTTCATAACTTTAAACGAAATTGGGTGAGTACATCTCATATTACTGATTTACTGGTAGTCACGAAAACAATACTTAATTC
>CAAALY010244274.1:0-11491 GCA_900617795.1 Protopolystoma xenopodis
TTGAAGAAAAGTGTGTGTTCTCGTAATAGGCTTTGCGAAAATGAAGGTAAAAATGGTAAAAAAATATATGTATAACCAAGACATCAAGGCCCAAAACTAAAATATTGGTGTCACTATTTCCTATTCAATGTTTCAGAGATAAGTATAGCAAAGTTATCCAAAAAAGAGCTTTCGAATGAAAACTGATCCAGTTAAATCAAAAAAGGCAAGAAATAGAGAATACTTCTAAACCAGCAAACTAATTTAATAGCATTATTAAGCTAAAAAAGAAAAATATGAGGATTGAAAGGTTCTAAAAATAGAAGCTCTAAAGGAGTATAAAAAACTTAGTAATTGTAGAAGACCAGAAATAACTTGTGGGCAAAGCCAACTAACGAACTCTGGATAATTAATTACGGGGAAAAATGTGCAAATTTGAGAATTATAAAGAACTATGATGATGAATAATGTGGATAAAACATGCACAGTAAACTCGATAACAAAAAGTAGATTACTCATATAGGAGTAATACTAAGATGAATGCGGTTTAAATATGCAAGTATCTAGCGCAATCCAAAGCGAAGAATAACTTTTAAATATAAGTAGAGTTGAGACTACTAGTAAATCAGTAATATGAGATGTATTTACCCTATTTCGTTTAAGGTGATTAAGGACTGATAGTAGAATTTTTCCACAATGATACGAGTTGAGCTGACGTAGCCTTGCTTTCCTAAAAGTTGTTCTTAACCAAGGTAGAAACGTCAGCTCTAATTATATTGTTGTAGAAACATTCGCAGGACAGATGTGAATTTCAAGGAAGGCCAGGCCTTTTCCCATATCACATTCTTTGGTGGAATTTTCGATGAAGCAAACGTATTTTTGCTATAACGAGGCAATGTGGCAGAGTGGTTAACATGTCAAGCTCACATTCTGCACTGTCACAGTTCGACTACCGCTGGGGGTGTCGATAGCACCTATGCGAGATCGAAACTGCAGTCCACCCTGAATAAGAACAACTTTTGGGAAAGCAAGGCTATGTGAGATACAATGGAAGCGTAAGCTCTACACATATCATTGTGGGAAAATTATACTATCAGTCCTTCATCACCTTAAACGAAATAGGGTGAATACATCTCATATTACTGATTTACTGGTAGTCTCGAAATTCTACTTACATAAGAAAAATAAGTAGCAAAAATACGTTTGCTTCATCGACAATTCAACAAAAGAATGTGAAATAAGAAAAGGCCTGGCTTGGCACAGTGTTTAACTTGTCAAACTCACATTCTGCACTGTCACGGTTCGACTGCCGCTCTCCTGGTGTTGATAATAACTATGCGAAGTCAAAACTGCAGTCCCCCCTAGATGAGAACGACTTTTTGGAAAGCAAGGCTATGTGAAATTCAATGGAAACGTCAGCTATACACATATCATTGTGGGAAAATTCTACTAAAATCCTTCATTACCTAAGACGAAATAGGGTGAATACACCTCAAATAACTTTTAAAATTAATTTTATAGCAATTCAAGATATTCAAGCTCGTCGCGACAATTAACAAAAATGAAAGTATAATACCAGAATTCTGAATTTGAGCGCATTAAGCATAAAAAATATATCATAGTAATGAGGAAAATGTATGAAGGTAATAAAATAAAGAATGGGGATCAGGACGAACCAAAAATAAACTTCGCAAAAGGTTAAGCATAGTGCAATAAAGTTCATGAATGCAACTTGACTCAGGGTAAACAAAGACATGAACAATAGAGTGAAATGGCAGGTCAAGTAAAAGAACCGATACGAGGCAAAAAGTGGGAGACAAAACATATTTCTCGATCAGATAAAAATTAAGTAGACCAAATATCAGTTTAGAATCGGTTCGACGATCTAAATAAAAAGTGATAAGGGAAACATCCCACTGCCATTCTAGGATATCTTGCCCAAAAAAATGTTTAATCGACGGTATGAAGAGCAAGATGGTGTGGCCTTTGGTGTGATCACAGTCTCCTTTAGTTGTATAGTAGTTGTCTACCTTATTTTCGCAACTTGATCTGGTAGGAAGACCTAAAGGAACACATCTAGTCCGGATTCCATAGTATACATTTTTTCGCCGTCATCGTCAGTGAGCTCTGCTATGCTTAGCAAAACGCTACAACTCGTCAAAGAGACAAGTGAAGTCGAGCCCTCGACTAAATGTCTGCTAAATAATTGTGGTATCTCTTCTTCTGTCATGGGTTATTCACCAATCCTATATCCTCCTATCACCCCTTCAATATCGCTATTTCTTATTGCTTATCCAAATCTATTTGAAACCTATTCACAATCGCAGGTGGTTTCCACATCCGTCCTACTATGCTAGGAGTATTGATTCAAGGCTGCGGTTTAATCCACAACCCTCTTCCTTAGGTTCCGATCAGAGTCCTCTCAGGCTCCGTAGGTTTTTTCATTTATCCGCCTGTTTCAGTGATTTCACGCTACCGTTGCAATCGTATCCATGCTACTTAATGCGTTGTTCTACGCTCTACCTCAAGCCTTGGATAGCACGTATACACCAGCTTCACTGAGAAAGCCCCTAAAGCCTGGATTATCAGTTGGCATGGCAACCTAAATTGACACTGCATATGCCCTTATCTCTTTGCGGCATGTGTACAGAGTAAATCTCGTGGTCAAGCGTTTATTTCATGAACCACGTCTATGAACAAACTTATCTACTAATAGCTAACTAGAAATGGCCACCACCGTTTCTCTCGCTCTTCTATCCCTAATGCCAAGTCTATGACTTTCTATTGCGTGCCGACCCCTAAATGTGATGGTTTTACTTGATTTGAAAAGGCTCACTATAGACGTCTTGTCTTGGTTTACGATTGTTCCTTTCTACTCTCTTGTAATTTATTTGCCTGAAATTAAAAATATTAGCTTTGTCCAGACGTCTTCTTTTTTGATATTGCTGTTCCCTGATTTTCTCCGAGTTTGCTTAGACATTACGCAAAGTCTTCAGTAATCCTGCTTTATACAAGTCTACTATTCATTAGGTTTCTTTCAGTCAGGATATCAATGGTCTCTCGTATCCTGCGTTTTCGTATATTTCCGCCATATTCAGTCAGCCCTTCTGCCGATTTCCACTTGATTTCGTCTCCCTTTCGTGGTCTTCATATGTTCGAGTAAGCTATTTAAGTTCATATATATCAAGTCTAAATTAAGGAAAGATTAAGGCAGCGTTGTCACTGCGGATGATTTTCAAAAACTCCAGAGTATGATGGGCCAGAAATCACAGATGGTCTGGGATCTGATAAATAAGCGACACGACAAGAAATTGCTTAGCTATAAGATAATAAGACAGTGCAGGATCAAACCAACCTGGAAAAATTTTGATGGTTCTGTATCGAAGACAAACTGCTATAGACGACGATAGAGTTAAGATAGTAAACCTATCCTTAATCCCTCTTAATTCTAAAACTATGGATCTCTAAAAGAAGGGGTTAAATTTTTCCATAGCTTACGAAGGAAACGTTTTTAGAGATATTCTGGTGGAAGATGCCAACATAACTGATAAATATTTAGAAGATGCAAGGCGGGAGATGGAAATAGAAATAATCTCATGGATCTTGACACACCAAGAACTGATACAGATAGCAGATTAGCTAATATACGTAGAAAATAGAAAGTATCCTAGGCGACCGATCAACGGGACACTAAAGAATAGGCTAAAGGAAATGCATAATAACGGAGATGACAATGGTTAAAAACTTTAATAAAAAATGACGCAAGATTATCGACAGCCTACGGAATACCGACGATACACAAGGAAGGAAATCCGCTAAGATTAAGAGTCAACAATAAGCATGGAGCAGCACACAAACTAGCAAAATTCGTTTACTTGAAGCTCAAGAAAGTAAATGACAGGTTCTCGAATGCCGTGAAGAACTCACATGAATTATTTCAAAGCATCAAGAACATTGGGCTGATGGGGACGGAACAGTTGGTAGGTTTCCATGTACGGTCCATGTACACAAACACCTCAGGTGAGAAGGCGATAAACACCTTACTGAAGATATTGAAACGAGAAAAGCATATCCTGGAGGCAGAATAAATACAGTAGGAATCGATAACACGACTGATAAACCTGACAGTAAGGACCACATATTCTACATTTAACAGCAGTATGTACAAGCAAATATTTGGACTACCGATGGGATCTCCACTCTCACGTCTTTTGGCAAATGTATAAATGGACAAATTGGAAGGAATTTGAGAAGTTGCCACTTCAATCAAGATTAATTATGCGATACTTGGAAGACTACTTTGTAATTCGGTCACATAAAAAGAAAAATTTGAAATGATTCCTCTATTTCATTAACCAACCTGATGAAAGAATTAAATTGACTATGAAAATGGAGAAGGATGAGCAACTACCCTTTCTGGATATTGAAGTCATGCGCTATAACGGTACGCTCATGAGACTATACAAAAAAAATTAATATGCGGGAATAACCCTTAGTTTTTAGTCTCACCATAACTACAGACTGAAGATCGGAATACTGAGATTTTTGATAATCAGAAACTTACGAGAAACTGAAACTGAGTTCTGAGACGAGGAGTGGACAAAATGCCCTAGTAACGGATACATTAGAGAATTTATAGAAAAAAAATGTGGAGTCCAACTCAGATTTTATGAAAATCCGATCATAAATGAGGAGGACAATTAGAAGTGGATGTGCTGGTCCTCCTGTGAACTGAGCCAAAGATTGCGACCATACTAAGAAAATGGAATATCAAAGTTATAACAAAGGAGAGGACAACACTTTTCATCAGTCTGCCGACGCAACAGGATAAGACTGACAAACTTGATTGTTCGGGAGTTTATCTCATAAAATGCGGCAACTGTGAACATAAGTATAGTGGTGAAACAGGAAGAAAAATCGGCCTACGAATCAAGGAACATCAAAGACTCTGCAGAAACACGGATACGGAAAGATCCTAAATAGTGAAACACATTGCACGAACGGGACATGAAATCTACTGAAAGATTGGCTTCATGTGATGAAAATACGAAAAAACGCAAGATCCGAGAGGCCATCGATATACTGACTGAAAGAAATCTAGTGAACAGGAAATATGAAGGCAGGATCAGCAAGAACTTTGCATATTGTCTAAACAAACTCGGAGAAGACAAAGCAACAGTGAGATCAGCAAAAAGAAGACGACTGGAGAAAGGAAACATCTTTAATTTTTTTAAAGAAATCGCAAGGATACAAGAAAGGAACAAGTAGAAGTCAAAAGGAGACTTCAACAGTGAGTCTAATCAAAAAAGTAGAACAACATTTGTGGGTTGGCATACAAGAGATGAAGGCACACGATTTCATAGACATGGTATTATTGATAGAAACAGGGGACTCGGCGGAGAGTAGAGCAATTTGGCTAACAGTAGACATATAAGATACCTTCACCGTATTTCGTCTAAGGTGATGAAGAACTGGTAGTAGAATTTTTCTACAATAATATGACTAGAGCTGGCGTTTCCAATGAATTACACAGAGCCTTGCTTTCCCAAAAATTATCATCCAGGGTGGACTGCAGTTTCGACCTTGCCTAGGTCTTATCAACACTCCTAGCGGGAGTCGAATCCTGACAGTACAGCATGAGAGCTTGACACGTTAACCACTCAACCACTTAATGAAAACGTCGGCTCTACTCATATCAGTGGCAAAATTCTACGACCAGTCCTTCGTCACCTTAAATGAAATACGGTGAATATATCTTATATAACTGATTTACTGGCAGTCTCAAAACTCTAATTATACGAAAAATAACAGATGTGTTTGATCATAGACGTGGTCAATAAAGTACGTCTATTGTCAGCCAACTAGCTCTACTCTCTACCGCACCTATCCTGCTTCTATCCAAAATAACAAAGTTATGGCTTCCTATGTCCTAGTCTCTAGTGTGCCGACCCACAAATGTTATGATCCTTTAATGAAACAGATGAAAACAATTGGGACTACAAAATTTGTCGGTTGGCACACAAGAAACTAGGGCATAGATAGTAATGTGGATAGAAGCACGGTAGATGTGGCGAAGACTAGAGCTAGTTGACAAACAGCAAAGATGTTTGATCATAGACGTGTTCCATGAAGCAAGGGCATGGCCTTTAGAATTACTCGGGCTCTTAATCCTCAAGTTAGTCTCCCATCCAGCTTGAGAATCCTAAATTTTAGGGGTTTACTCAGCGAGGCTCGAATATGTGTGCTATCAAAGGCTTGAGACAGTGTGGGAAATAACGCTTCGAGTAGTAAAGATAGGGTGGCAGGGGTCGAGTGAAATAACTGAACCAGAAATGTAGGAGGCGGATCCTACGGGGCAAGAAGGAGACTCAGATAAATCCTATGGAAAGAAGATTGCGGGATGAGGGGATAAGAAAGTCAATGCATGGCTTGGAGAATTTTCATGAAATCCGCCAAAAAATGGCACACCATGCCACATTTAAATGAAAAATTGTAAGGATGAAGGGGTGATACGAAAATATAGGATTGGTGAATAGCCCCGGGCTTGAAAAGTGCCACAATTGTTTAGCAGACAAGCGTTTGAAGGATCGGCTTTATTTGTCTCTTTGATGAGTCATAGTATGATGCTAAGAATGGCAATGTTCACTGACGATGCCGATGAAACGTCTGGGAATGTAACACGTACACGGTTCGACTCATGAAATTATAATACATACTATAGACTCCGGACTAGATGCGTTCCTCTAGGTCTTCCTCTCACTATGACCAAGTTGCGAAAACAAGGTCAAGCAACTTCAAAATACGTTTAATTTGGCAAAAGGAAAAATTTTAAGGTTCTATTTTATTAAGAAATTATTTATTAAGTACTTTTTATTTAGCCGATAGGAAGTTCGGGATAAGAGTTTTGGTATGCATAGTATTGGTCTCTTGAGTAATTCAATATGGCAACAAAATCACCATTTATGAATTTCGGATTGATTTCGAATTCTTGTATTGTTCGATAAAAGATAACATATCCGTGGATGCCTGGTTAATTGCTAAGAATGTCACAGCTTTAGCAGACTCAAAGAGATTGGGCTAATAAAAGGTCCTTGAAAGCACCATGCATCCTCATCTTGTTTGACATGTAAAAAAATTTAATCAGGGAAAATCATATTTTCATTTTGTATTTTTCTTGTTGTCTTATCAGCCTGATGGCTATATTCTAAACAGGTAACATAGGAAAGGGGCCCATTAAGTCTACCATTCTGAATATAAACCATAAAAATTGATATGATAACGTACAGGCAGTTTGGAGGCGCCCGACTTTCTGCCAAAAGCAGTTAGGCCATGGCTAGAAGATACGGCCCCCGTGTCACGCAATATACCATTCTTTGGTTGACCTAAAATGATTTCGTTAGATACATCTAGAGGGATGATAGGAGTCGAAGTAAAAGATGAATTGGAATATCTGGAAACGGTGTGGCTGGGAGTGTTGAAGGAAGTTTGACCATTGCTAACACCCCCAGCGTCCGTGACTGGAGCTGCAGCAACAGGAATAAAGGGAGCGCAGTTAGGAGACGATGCTATAAGAGATGCAGTAGCATCAATGAGCGAGTTGGTAGTGGAGGATGAATTGGAAGAAATGAACTGCGCAAGGTTTAATGTAGGGGATGACTTTTGTGCAGGAGTTTGCTGAAGCGATGAGGTCACTGCAGATGCACTAAGTGACGAACTGCAGCGCGAAACACCATTAATTTCGGTAAGAGCTGGCATTCCAGAGAAAGCGCAAACTGAGCCAAGTGGGCTAGTGTAGTAGGTGGTGGTGGAGGTCAGCTTGGGAATGCCACTGCCAAGGCATAGTTTCTTAGGCGAAACAGAGGTGGAGGCGGAAGTAGAGGCGGTCTGCGACCTGAAACAAAGTAAAGTTGAGTAAGGAAATGTGGAAATTAAAAAGTAAATAAGAGAATTAGGAAAGAGAAGACAAAGGATAACACAAGAATGGTGATGAGACGAAGATGGCGCGATAGTAAATGAAGACAGAAGACGGCTGCAAAAGGGAAATGCACAAAGAAGAAAGCCAAAATAGGAGAAAAGAATGCTTACAAAAGCCTAATCAAGGCAGAACGTAAACTATTGACTAGCTATGATGTCCAAGTGCATAACTTATGAAGTATATTTAAAATAGTAGAATTTATTGGATTCCTAATAGTTTGTACTAGAGCAGAGAGAATATAAAATAGTCTTTTTAGAGTGACTTATAAATTAGCGTCTTTGCCGTAGCCCCTCGTCCAAGACTTGAATGACCCTGGGAGTAGTCGTGAGACAAACACGAAGTATAAACTATGGTCAATGGACTATTGATAAATTAATAACATGGGGCTATTTAAGATGTTAAGAGAGGCGCAACTATTAAAAAACATTCAACTGATGCTGTAGTTAATGAAGCATGAATTATTATCTTCAAAATGCTGCGAAACGACAAAGTATATCTAGATGAATATAACGAACTAATGAGTAGGAATGCATAATTTGAATACTAAGTTAGTTATATTAAGAAGGAATCAAAAATTTCAAACTAAATCCGAATGAGTGTGGATAGGATATAGCCACTTAAGCAATCGTTGATAAAAAAAATATCTCTTTGAAATCGTTCCTTAGCAGGAATCTCAAGAATAGCCTATCCATGCAAAAAATTTGAGAGTTAATTCAGCATTTTCCTAAGAGAAAAAAATCATTTAACCCAAACACACCAAAAAAGCGGCAAAAGCAAAAATAGCTTGGAAACTAACTAACTGTTTAGTAAGCTGGGCAGTAATCAATTGTGTAAGAAGGCACGGATGAATAGATGACACTAGTTTTGATTAGAATTTAATATAATCCGAAAAAATAGTCGGGCTAGCCTTGACCGTCCACAAAGGCTATTGGTCCATCACAATTTTATAAGAAGTAAATTGCCACAGAAAATAAGAGCTAATTCGCGATAAAAATTCAATACCTTGATTGTTAAGAAAAATTGTTAGGGGAAACAATCTTTCTAAAATAATTAAAAAGTATAAAGTACATAAATATAAATTATTAATGATGGAATATGATTATGCAAATCTTAAAATCTAAAAAAAATATCCCGAGCATGACAAAATTCTGGACAACCCTCATAAAAGCATTAAAGCAATTACACAGACTATATACATTGTTTTTGCAAAAAAGATGTCATAGCCTCAGTAATTTGAAGGAAATTTCCATCAAAAGTAAACAATAAAGAATGTATTATAAAATCAAAGCCATAAGCAAGCCAAATTGTGTTAAAATCTATCGACAACATTAAATTTAAAACCGAAACTATCTATCATAAAGTAATGATTATGAGAGATAAATAGAATAATTTAAATTACGACGTGTGCTTTCGGTCTAGCACTTGACTAATGAACCTAATTTGATGAGAAATAAGAATCGAAAGTAAGAAGAAAAACAAAAAAAATGGTAGACGATAGACAATGAAGAAATAGTTTCCTAGACGAAACACCAGATTATATTCCGATGAATTTGGATAAAATGAACAAATAGGCATAATAGTTGGGTCTCCTCAACAATTTAGAGCATACTTAAGAGCTAATAATCGTCTATATAGAGAGAGTCATCGATAAACATAGATAGCAGGAGTAGACGCGTAAGAGAAAAGAATAGCCGAAATCACGCCCAGGTTATGTGATCTCTATCTCACACTAAATTTAGTTATTTAAGCCTTTAATTCCTTATATAAATCATAGATAGTGCGAATTATGGTCAATATATGGTTACAAAGCGGAAATATATGAATCACTTAAAAATATTCACACAAAAAATAGATCAAGTTGTCGGAGAACGAGCGTGATCACCTTCGAAAATTAGAAGGAGATTTCAACATTTCATTATTGCAACCAAGAGTGCAAGTACAGTAACTTGGTGACTAGTTCGCACTTTTATCCCATGGAAGAGAAAAATTGGAGGATTTCCTGAAGTTCATAAATCGGATTGATGAAAGAAGCAAATTCACAATAAAAGTAGAGGAAGAGGAGTGATAAGCTTTCCTGGTTGTTGAAGTTACTAGCTCGAATGGGACGCTCAAAAGGAAACTGTTCCAAGAAAATTCATATGCCGGAATAATACTGAATTTTCAGTCCCATCACAATTACAGACTAACGATCTGAATGAGGAGCATGATCAACAAAATACTACGATTAACAGACGTGGAATTCTGGGATGAAGAATTGGGTAAATTGACTCGGATATCCCTAGGCAACACATACCCGAGAGAAAATAAAGAAACATACGTGAAAAACGGATGACAGGACAGGGATTTGGAAAAAAATAGGCATAGAAAAAGACTCACTTCGATCTAATAACTTAAAAAATACGGCCAATATTAAGCAAAATGAATATTTAGGTGACCACGAGGGACAAACCAAGCAATTATCACAGGTTTAACCATGTAATATAAAGGGGTAGACAAATTGAATTACTTCAGATTTTACTGCATAGCATGCGGTGTTTGAAAAAAGAAACATATTGACGAAACAGGGATAAAAAGCAGCATAAGATGAACCAAGTAAAATCAAAGGCTCTACAGGAAAATGGAAACCAAAATACAAGAAGAAGCAGAACACATTGCAGACTGGACACAAGAACGAATGGAAGGCAGCAGAAAGAAGGGCCACATAAGGTGAAAACACGAAAAAAGGAAGATTAGGGATGCCATTGAAATACTAGTGGAAAGAAATTAAATGAATATTAGGTTTGAAGAAGGCAAAGTTTGCGATAACTTTGCCTATTGCTTAAGCAAACTCGAAGAAAACAAGTATATGAAAATACCAACAAAAAAGATTACTAGATTAATGACATATCATTAATTAAAGGAAATGGGGTTATAGGGAGAGAAGTGGATGATGAAAATTTGGAAATCAAGCGAAGACATTCTAAGAAAGTGTGGTCTACTCGAAGAAACAACTACAACGTTGGGGGCCTGGCAGTGACAGAAATAAGGAGACGGATAGCTACAATCGTAACAGAAATTCGGAGTTATTGCCAAATTGATAAGAAATCCTTTCGAAGTGCAGCAGGCAACCAGAGATTTGCGTCCACAGTTCGCACAGGTTACGCAGGTTTAATCAAAGAGACCACATGTGAAGGCATAGCCTAATATCTTTAAGCATGGGAATCACCGCCTAATCGCTCTACTTGGTGAGGCGGCAGTATAGGTGCCTCTAAGAAATTGATAAATAGTGCATTTATAAAACGTATAATGGGACTGGAACCGAGTGAAATCGGTCAATCAGAAAAATAAGAAAAGGATCTACGGGCCCTTGAGGAAGGTCCGGATAGGAAGCTTGAGACGGATTAGCAGATCGAAAGAAAAGGGAGTGAGTATGATGACGCCACACTAAACTTGCTAAAATAAAAAGGGCACACCCTTATATGAGTGGGATGTAAACAAGTCAGAAGATGTGATAGAGCGGTAATAGGATAAGAAAGTAAGGAGTAGATAGATGGGCCA
>CAAALY010244276.1:3493-15649 GCA_900617795.1 Protopolystoma xenopodis
ACTCTTGACATTCATGTTGACGCTGTTTCCAAGATAATCTTCTTTGATTCTGGTGAAAAGGTGCTAAGCTTTCGTCCGTCATATGATGAACATCATCCAAGCAAGGCACCATCGTCACAACAAAATTCAAGCTAACGAGTCAAGAAAACTTGACTCCCGTAAAGCCAATCGACAGCTGGTCAAGAGGAATCCTCCGTCGTCTTCTGGTGGAACCGACCTTCGAATATCTTTATATAGTTTTTCCGCGAATGTGTCAAATCATCCAATAAATTGTTCCCATGTCGTTCTTGCAATTTGCTTGTGTTGCCAAGGCGATTTCTAAGAATGTAATTGGTATAGTACTAATGAAAATCTTAAGATTCACACCGCAAACTTGTTACCAAGGCAATTTTTATTAGTCTCCCCGATAACACGAACAAGTTGCACAAACTTCATACAACGACAGAGACTGCGACCCAAATAGACGCCACACCATCTTGTTCTTTATACCTTCGAGGGTTCTACTTAAATCCTTGGTCCCTTTTTGCCTTCCCATCTGCCCACCCTTACCCCATTTGGTTATTCCATCATTTTGCGCAAACTTGTCTGTGTACGTGATTACCAACCTGCCGGCTGGGCGCCCATCGAAACCAGGTGGCCATCAAAGTGATCGAGAAGAGCCGCTGCACCACAGACGCCTACGTTCGTCGTACCCTGCGCCGCGAGGGTCGCTTGCTCCAGCAATTACGCCATGCCAGTCTCATCCAACTGCTCGAGATCTTGGAGACCGAGCATGCCTACTACCTCGCTCTAGAGCTCTGTCCAGGCGACGGTCTTCTCGGGCACATCGGCTCAACAGGTCGGCTTTCCGAGTCCGTCGCCAGGAGGTATGCTGCTCAGCTGTTGGCCGGGGTCGCCTATCTTCACAAGAATGGGGTCATGCACAGGTCTGTTGTCGGATTCTTGCAACCCTGTCTTGTGGTAGCCTAGACGCAGAGACAAATCGCTCAGGGGGGAGTCTTCACGATGCGCCTTAAGTCCTAGTAACTAGTCAAAACTGCAGACTCTTCTCATCATTTTACGCAACGACAAGAATCTAATTCTTAATAAATCAGATTGTATAATTAATGTAAATTTTGAGCACACATTTTGAGGGAGGGCAATCTTTGTTACAACCGTCATCAATAACATTTCGGTAACCCAGAGCAATTTATACTCTTAAATAAGGGAAAAAGTTAGAAGACACTAATACTTGGTCATGGATTATGTAGACATTCATAGGGTTGCAGGCATAAGCAGATGCCATCTTGACGTGTCCATTGAAAAAGAAACGAAATAGTACGTTGAGTTGATTCTTATCAAATTCATGCGACTATTTCGAGACAGAAGTGTCGTCAAATGGTCTCCATCGGCTTGGCAAGAAGACTGAGCTGCTATGTTGGTTGGAGCATTCTGAAGTAGGGCAACAAAAGTAGTGAATAAAAAGAATTTTCCATTTGAATCTCCCCTTGAAACTAGAGACAGTGAATTCTGACGCCTACACTCCGAGCGACTAATCGACATTTCAGTCTTTCCTAGAAGCATGAGGCAAGATTTTGTTTCTCTGTGCTTTAGGGACAAAGAATCATCAAAAGAGGCATAAAAGTAAAGTCAAGACTGATATAGAATGCATTTACTGAAATGCACAATGTCGAATGATAGCTAATATGTAATCGAGATATATGAGGATTATGCTGGCCATGGTGAAACATTGGATATGGCATTCAATTTCGAAGAAAAGGTTAATCGGAAGGGATTCTTGCAATACTCTCGCTGGAAACCGAAGGAAGATTGCCGAAGGTTGAAGTCAGCTGGATTTTGTGAAGAAGCCTTCAGCTCACCCTCCTGCTAACCCGATGAACGTGTGCTTAACGTAAGTCTGTACCGCCGTGACAGACATCAGAGCAGGAACCCAAACTTTACGAAAAATGATATACCCCCGGCCACTGGTTGTACACATGTCCTTGCCAACTTAGTGAGGCATTCCATGATTTGGCTGACTTGCAGATAAGAGAAATTAATTCGTGAACTAGAAGTGGTGGTAACAACTGTTTCCTCACATAATTAAATTATAATGTTGACCCGTATTTAGGTACATGTTTATGTAATAACTCACTAACTAACTCGAGGCTATTCCAGACTCCTTTTCATGCTCTTCCTGATCTCTCTCTCTCTCTTTCTCTCTCTCTCTACTGAAGCCTATCCAACAGGCACAAATAGTTCCTGCACAATTTTCTACATTTGTTCCTGTTTTAGCCATGTGCTCGGCAATTTCAGATTTTTAAACCCATGTAACTGTATAGGGGATTTTTGGTTCAGATAATCTCTTCAGGTTGAATCTGTAGGTCTCTGTCACATGAAGAAACAAGCTTGAGGCAGCCTGATCTAAAAAGAGGTTCCGAAAATTCTAGAAAACAATGCGCGACTGAAGATGCTGATTTGTTGGTATACATTTTTCTCATGTTCCACTTCCTTAATAGGTCACCAAATCTTTTCGTAAACTGATAAAAGGCAAAATCAGGAAGCGAGTAGTATGGTCTATCGCTCTATCAGACCTAAAATAACAATCTCTGCTTGTCCTGTTGCTGAGTATCGAAGTGTAATTATCTATCAATCATAATGAGTGATTGTTTTAAAACAACCAATGCCTCAGTCTACCCAGTTCCCACGCTTGCTAGACACAGACTCCTTGATATAGCTGATTTCATAAATCCTACTGTGATACCATATGTATGCTTGAATAAAAAAGTAATAAGGAAACCCGCACGTCTCTACCCAGCTTATTACCTTCTTAGCTCATTAGTACATCGGGAAATGGCAATTACTTCTCTTCTTCTGACTCCATGGTAAATTTAATAATGTCATCCGTAGATACGAAGAGTAACTCGGTTTCGATGAATCTCCCGAGATAACATTGTTGGCGAGATTTTCATTTCGCATAAAAGTACCAGAAGAGGAGGGTTGATTCCAATTGTACTGGAGCAATTTAGCTTTAATACGACGTTTAGGTTGGCACAGCGCACGAGACAATCTCTTACGCTTATGGTGAAAAAGGAATGAGCTTTCATCCATCATATGATGGACATCATCATAGCTGGAACTCATTCTTGTAAAAGTTTCAAGTTAACACCAAATAAAGAAGACCTTTACCAGAACAAGAGGGAAGATAAAGCCAGATAATCTTCCTGGCATAGTGTTAACGTGAGACTTTTACAATTATGATTTCCAGTTCTAATGAGCTCCATCATATGATGGATGAAATCCCAGCCCATTTTTACTCGAAATGAGAGAAGAGGTCTCAACCTGAACGCCATATCAAATTGTTGAGCTTACTTCCATTTCGAGTTAAAGTGCTGGGTGAAGAGATTCGAAGGTTGGTTCCACCAGAAGACGACGACCGATTCCTTTTGTCCAGCTGTCGATTGGCTTTACTGAAACATCCATGCTGACGCTATTTCCGAGGAAATCTTCTTAGATTCCAGTGAAAAGGTGCTAAGCTTTCGTCCATCATATGACGGTCATCATCAGAGCAAGGTATCATCGTCACAGCAAAAATCAAGTTAACGAGTCAAGTTGGAAGTAAGCTCAACAATTATGGAACAAGAGATTCCTCGAAACCCAACTTTTCTTCGCCGTTTTAAAGCCAAATGGCTGCAGTAAAACGGAAATCAGCCATTCTATTCGATTGAGATCGACCTTAGAATCTCTGCGATTTTATCCCAACAATATTATTTCAGGCGATCAATCGAAACCCAGTTACTCTTCTTATCCATAATAACTTTGAATTTATAATTGCCTCTTAAGGCACACACTTTCCTATGAAATGAGAAAAAAATGGGTGATATATTGTGACATGACTTTTTATTTCGAAGGAAAAGTTGGTTGCAAGGAATTCGTGATCTGGTCTCACCGGAAACCGAAAGAGGATTGCCATGTAGGATCATCGGCTCACAGTCCTACAACCCCGATAAACCTGTGCCAAACTTTCGTCTGTACTATTACTGTTACGGACATTATTAGAACAAAATTCCATAGTTTACGAGATAAAGCAAAAATATATTAAACAAAAAGAAAAGGTGGCTGGCTGCAACCCTAGTCGCTTTTGTATACACCTAATCTTGTGATCCTAATGAAGCATCTCATGATCTGGTTGTTTACTTCAATCTTGCTCTCTACTTCCCTACAAAAATTGCCTTTTGTGTGTGTGTGTGTATGTAATGTTCATGTCATGAGAAGTGTGATAGATCTAGCTAGACTCGAGTTTAATCCAACCTTCTCTTGTTGAGTAGAAGGTTATGTCACAATATATCACTGAGGGAGTCTTCGAAACCCCGTTTTTCTTCATATCTTGTGTTACCAAGTGTTTTACAGGCAAAACAAAGCCCTCTCTCGTCAATTAACCGGAACCCGCAGAAACTGATGCATCTTTTCAACTGGACGCTTCAGGATTTCTCCTACCAACCGATAATAAAAATATCAAAGATATTTGCACCTAGGTCACCAATGGTTACAGGGAGTGTGTATCCTTTTTCTCTATTGGCCGGTGCAATGACAACCAGACTGTTTTAGGTAAAAGTGATACTATTTTGACGCTTCAACTTTGCCTGAAAGGGTGATAAAGGAGAATGTGCTTCTGAAAATAACACTATGGAGTGTTTACTGTTTTTTATTTCACACATAGTTTACATCATTGCCACGAGCTGCGGGCCAAGGTAGATTGTTGTTCTGTAGGGCTCAGTGAAAATGGGCCTGTGTACGTTAAAATCTCAGCAGAAAGCAGTGAGATCGATAGAGAAAGTGGAAGAGAAAGAGTGAGATGAAGCAGAGACTACAGTTGGTGGGCGAAGGACACGACAGTTGTTGCCAATGCTTAGGCCAGCAACTGGGCGGACAGGCCATGCAAAGACAGGGAGTTCACAAAAATTGCAACAAGACACTTAAGGCCAACAGATGCGCAGTTCTTTAAAGCTGACAAGATGCAAACCGCTATGCAGTCGAAAGCGTGAATCAAAACAAAATTTCCGCTTTTTGCATTTATACTGCTCTTTATCTCCTTCGTATTCTTATTCGAATCTTGCTCTTTTCCTCCATTTAGCTACCATATTCCTTCTTCCTCACTTTCCATGAATTGTATTCCCACTATACTCCTGGGTTATCCTTTTTTTATGACTATAAGTTTTCTATTCAATATTGACAAATCAAGAGTGAATTGGGCGCGAAATATTAGGAGCATCCTATAAGGCGCATATTATTAAATTAATTATGAGTAATTGCTCCATTTATCCAATCCAGCAATCCGTCTTTCTATTGTATCCATCTTATTTTGCTATTATTATCATTATTATTATTGATTTTATAGTAGTTTTTATTGTTGCCCTAGATAAACCTTGACGGTTGTGTGGTAAAAAAAGGTGAAGAAACCTTTTGCACGCAGCCCCATTTAGTAAACGAGGGCTGAAAGACCTCTTGTACCTACATTTACAGCTTGCTCTCCTGTCCATTTGTGCCAACAGTCTGTTTTCGCAAACTACTCGGTTTACCTTGCGGGCCGATATAGAAATCTGACTCTTTCTTCAGTTGGGAAGACCACCACAAAAGGCCAACGTATCTTATTGCAATTGTGGCTATTGTTGGTAACTTTGCTCCTTTAGAAGTGTAGCATGAGAGCCAACAACCAAACCAAAACGACAAAGTAAACAGGACTTCTCGTCTCCATTCTGCAAACAGTAAAGCCATCTTTAGAAGTGATGCAGACCGATTATATTTTTAGCTAATACAAGCAATCCCTATTCGACCGACCAGTCGCATATTTCTTTGCAGAAGTGATCTGTCTCCCCCCCAACCCCTTCTTCGCACACTTACACACCGAAAAAGCCAATTCGTCAATACTGCATAAGTTAATTGCCGTAACTACAGTAGTTAACATTGAAAATAGTTGGTTGTAAAGCCAATCGTCTACAGCAGAACTCACTTTAATCGAAGATATGAAGACCAAATGGTGGGTTCGCAGTCTCCTTTCGATGTATAGAGGTGGGTTGACCTCGTTTTTGCAACTTGGTTTTGTTGTCAGGGCGACTCAGTTGAACGCACCTTGTCCGAAGTCCTGTGCCATAGTAGTTATCATAATTCGTAACATCAGACTTGGCACATTCTCAGACATTTTGCTGGCATCGTAGTCGACATCATCAGTGAGCTCGAGCTACAACTCGTCAAAGAGACGATTTTGTAGCTTGGTGTGGAGAATGACAAGACTCAGTGATGATGCCAAGTACGATACCGGCGAAACGTCTGAGAATGTACCAAGTCCACCATCTGATGTTGGGAAGGATGATGACTACTTTGGCAGAGGACTTCAGACAAGGTGCGTTCAACTAAGTCGCCCTGACAACAAGACCATGTTGCGAAACGATGTCAACCCACTTCTAGAAGTAACTTTAGTTCAGACGATGTACAGGGTCATTGACTCGGCTCCATGATTCTCAGATTGCCGTTTAGCATACCTTACTCGAAACTAAGAGAGCAAATGAATGAAATCCTATACATCAAAGATCCTTTCGTGGCCTACTTTGGGGCCGTTTCCACTCGGATCCTCTTTTCGAATATTGAGTTTGATGGCCAAAGGTAGATGCCCTACTTTTCAGGATACTCATGGACAATAGGCAAAACAATAAAGCCAATTGATATTTAAAAAAGGTGAGTGTATAGCCTGTTGACCTCAGTTCTGCAGATATTTGGCGTTGTGCCAAGTTAAACCAATGTCACCAGACTTAAACTTTCTCACCTTTCGGGTCGACCATTCTATCAAAACATCGCCGACAAACCTAACTTGCCTTTATTACTTCGTGGGGTTTTGTCAAAAGTTGGTTTCTTGTTCTGACGCAAAGTGTGTCGCGATAGGACAAAAGAAGACTGATGACGCACTCTTCGGGCCCTGCGCCGGTGGGTTTCGTCCATCCTCGCCGGTTCACCGCGGCAGATGCGCTACAAGTCACCGACGCGGAGCGTCGACAACTGACACAGCCTCTCGTTGCCATTGCGACGACTTCAGCACAGGTTTTCATAACAGTCAACTCACCTCCACGCTTGACCAAACACTCCGAAAGTGGCTCTATCATTTATCTTCCATCTTCCTCTCCTTTTTGTAGAGATTTAAAGGTGGAAAATATCCTTCTCTCTGAGGACGACCACGTTAAAATTATAGGTAAGCCATGCCTACTGGCCTGCTGTTACCGATCCCTATGAGATCACCGTCTTGACTATGACATTCATTTTGCCCGTTGTCATCACTTTGTGACATGTGGCTCTGCTTCTTCACGCCTAACAACACCATTAACAACCGGGTATCGTTTATTTCACATGGCAACATGAGCAGCTAACCAGAACAGGATCATTTGAGTCTATCAATTGAGCCTCATTCGCTTAATGTTCATGGTTAACCGATGCACCTGCATAAAAAGAAATGTACACTCTTTACACACTTCACCCAGTATGCACAATTTTATTTGGTGATATACAAACATGTGTGCGTCTGCGCTAAATTATGCTGGCTTTTTGAGAGACATTCGTCCTCCCGTGCAGTGATGTGAGCATTTTTACTCAATTCCACGTGTTTGTGAATTTTATCTACTTTCACTTCTCTCGCCCGTCTGGCCATTGCGCATTTACTCTTCACCCCAGCTGGGAATCACATACAGATGGGTCAACACACTGTGCATCTAGAGTGCTGCCAGACGACGGTTGTGCACTTCAGCGAGCACAGAGGCTCGCGGATCTCGTGTTGGAGGGCCCCAAGGATCAGATCGATTCCGGCATGACTTGTGTCATCACAGCCAATTTATATTCTACCGGTTGGATGGATCTAGAGGTTGGAGAGGCAGTAAAGGGTAGTCTAGTCTTCAATTGATCACAATGGTTACTAGTCCTCCCCCGCTCGGACGGACGCCTCGAATGGAGTTTCACAGATCCGCAGGCGAAGACTGGCAAATCCGACAAAAGTCTCCGTCTCAACTGAGATTCTCGCGGAACGTAGTCACTTTTAGCGCTGAGCAGCTGTCGCAATCAGCCCAATGGATGTTGTGATCAAAGAGGCTCAAAATCCGGCCTTAATGGACTTTTTACGCCCGATCTAGAAAAAGGGAAGGGATCCTACTATGGCTCCAATTGCGCAATTTTGAGTTAGACTCAAACAGTGAAAAAAATATGTATGAAATATATTCATCCTCATTCGTTCAGGATGACAAGAAGACTGGAAATTGAATTATCCCACGACGATGTGAGTTAGTATAACGTTTCCATTGAATTCAACTATCAGTCTCCCCCATCACCCTAAACCAAATGGGATGTATATCTCATGTATATGATCCACTGATAGTCTCTCAAGCCTATATTTATAGAAGGAAAATAAGTAACCTAGTCGATTGCTATAGCAAATTTGCTCCATCAACACTCCCAGCATAGAATGTGAAATGGGAAAATACCTGTCCTTCCTTAAAATTCACATCTGTCCTGCGACCCAAGGGCACTCGTGGCAATGTGGCGTAGTTGTCAACGTGTCGAGACCTAGGCAAGGTCGAAACTACAGTCAACTTGAGCCTGGATGAGAATGTCTTATGGTAAAACAAGGCTGTGTAAAATTTAATAGAAACGTCATGTCTACTATGGTATCATCCTAAACAAGATTGGATGAATATATCTTTTTGACATGATCTACTGGTAGTCCCGAAATTCTACTTGCAAGTGAGAGGATTGTCTATGATAATGGATATATTGCGTCTAATCCGTTGGACGTTATAGTTAACAAATGTAAAAACGTGGACTAAAAAAAGAAGTAAGCTCCCTATAAGCTAGAATTTATTGACCCAGTAGCACTAACGAGTGTAATAACGAATGATATTTTGCTCTACCGAGAATTATGAGAGATGCTTTATCAGAAAAAGTACCACAATAAATACAGCTTCAAGACGCATTTCTGGGCCCTAATTGAGATCGTGACATAGACTCAAAAGTTAACGAGTAGAAGGATAGTAGCATGGAACGAGGGGGAAAAGATGAAACCCTTTTGGTTTTAGTGAAATTAGGAGAAAGTGAGCCAACAACATGCGTTTCTGTACAGTTAGATGTGCCTATCTACTCTGATTACAGGCCAGCAACGCGATCACATTCATGGCTGGTCAGCATCGCAGCAGCCAGCATCCATTTCGGTGATGAGTTTCATGCGAAAATCTCGACAGTGTTGGAAATTTGGTCCTTGGTTCCATCTTTACTCAATTTTAGGCGCCTTCTATGATGATATCTCTCAAATATTTTGTCATTATTTGCCAGATTCTGTAGCGTTTATACTCACGATTAATCAAGGGGAAATAATACAAAGTTAGGCATTTGGCAAGTAGGATGGCTAAGCATGGTCGACGAGAAGTCTCAAGTAACGAAAGCAGTTTCTGTTGAAACTCGTGCAACAACTTATCAAAATCACTAATAAAGTCCATCTCGTGACCAATATTTTGCCGAAGCTTGTAATGTTTATGTAAATCTGCCGCTTATATTGTCCACGAACTGTATTTTTGGTGCGCCATTTTGCGTGGGTTTATGGCGACGTAACTATGCTATCCTCTAGTTTCTGCTCTCCCTGAGGTTTGATTTCTGATGAGTCTACAAGCCACGCTATCCCAATCCTATCAGCTTCTCTCTCTTGCCCTCATAAAGAGGATCGTTTAGACCTCGTTTTTGCAAATCGACCATGTTTTCGTCGAGACTTCGAAGAACTCATCCCGTACTGTGTTCTCTGCTAGCGTTATCTTCTTCCAGTATATAGCAGATGACTGTGTTTTTCTAAACGTTTAGCCAAGAGCTTCAATTAGCAAAGACGAGCCAAAAGGATGACTTTTAGTCTGGTGCTACACTGACGATGACAAAGAGAGCGTTAATGAACCGTCTGATAAGGCACCCGACAATACTCTGATACTGGAGAAACAAATGAAGCATATATTCGTATTGGATGAGTTTTGAATCCACCAGTAAATCTTGCATAAGAGCCGTATTCAGGTTGGGTGGAATAAGGTGATAGAAGAGGAAACATTTGAGAATGCCTCATATTTTCATTGAAGTTCGCGTAGACTATCTTCCCATTAGTCATTCTCAGCCGGTCTGGAGTAGACTGCAGCTTCGACCTCGCCTCAACTGGTCTCATCAGCACCCTAGTGGTAAAAGTGTAGAGTACCTACGCTGCACTATGATAACCTGGACCCGAGTTCCATCTCCATCTGGATGGGGATACCTCTTGGGGAGCCAAAATGTGTGAAATCCAAAGGAAAGCGGAATCTAACTCAAGTGATTTGGAGACAATTCCTCTATCAGTCCCTCATCACCTCGTTAAAAGTGATCTTATTGCTTGGGAGACGTGCACTTCATATGAAAGTGCATGAAGAAGAGATTCGTCGGTTCATCTCACCAGAAGACGGCAGCTGATTCCTGTTGTACTGCATCCGTTTGGCTTTAATACCACGTCCAGATTGATACAGTCCACGAGACCTCGTTGATGGTGAAAACGGGCTGATGCACATCGTCAGAGCTGGAACTCATTCTTTTTAAAGTCTCATATCAACGCAAGGTCTAAGAGATTATCCTATTCTACCTTTCCTCTTATATATCCTCATAACTAGAAAACGAAAAGGAATAGGATCGTGTGTGCGTGTGTGTTAACGTGTAGACACAATTCAGGTCATAGATCAAAATGACCAAAAAAGGTTAATGTTAAGCTCTGGTCATTAAGGGTTAATAACACAAGAAAAAGCCCTCAACAAGACTGCGTAAGTCCGTAAGCAACCATGGTTGAGATAATGATTTTTCAAATTGCAAGTGTGCAAGTCAGGTTACGAAACCATTAAGGTTACACAACCCAATGAAAGTTATGATTGGGGCTGCATAATCTAGTACGTGTTATGAGATGTATTCACTCTATTTCGTTTAAGGTGATGATAAGGCCGATGCGAGGTCGAAACTGCAGTCCAGTTCAGCTGGGATGGGAACAACTTTTGGGAAATCAAGGCTATGTGAAATTGAATGGAAACGTCAGCTCTACTCATATCATTGTGGGAAAATTTTACTAAATAGAGTGAATACATCACATATTACTGATTTACTGGTAGGCTTAATACTCTACATAAAAATACGTAAAATTAGTGCGCGTTGTTTGGTTGATGAGCTTATTCCAACATGTTGGGCGAATGTGAGGAAAGTTAGAGCCATCAAGGAGGGGCCCAACACCCTCTCTCTCTTCTTCAATCAATCAATCAGGCATACGTAGTTTATATTCAACAATCTACCATCACTCCTCACGAGGGGGGATGGCTTGTGGATTGCGTCAACCCGAACGTCGTATTAAGGCCAGACGACTGTGGGACAACGAGAATCAGCCGTCGTGGTCTGGGGTGATCAACCTACGAATTTCTTCTTTATGCCCTTTCATACGAAATGAAAGTCCCCCGAGCCATGCTATCTCAAGACAGTCATCGAAACCCAGTTACTCTTTCTATCTACAAGGTAATATATTTGGATAGGAGTTGACGACTGTCAGTAACTCAGATATATGAGTTGTGTTCACCCAATTTCGTTTAAAGTGATGAAGGACTGGTAGTTGAATTTTCACATGATGATATGCGTAGACGTGACGTTTACATTACATTTCATATAGCCTTGATTTCAAAAAAGGTATTCTTATTCAGGCTGGCAATGCCTATACCTCATCAGCACCCATAACGGGACTCGAACAATCAAAATGCAGCATATACGCTCGATGCGTTGCCAAACTGCTACAGTGCCACGAATGCACTTGGGTCACAGGGCAGATGAGAACTTCAAGGAATACCAGGAAGTTTCCCATTTCATATACTTTGGTGGGAATGTCGATGAAATAAAGTCATATTTGCTATAATAATCGACTAATCTGCTTAAAAATAAGTAATACAGTCGATTGTTATAGCAAATATAAATTTGCCTAATCGACACTCCCACCAAAGAATGTAATATGGGAAAATGCCTGGCCCACCCTGAAGTTCACATCTGCCCTGTGACACATGGTTCGACCCCCGTTAGGAGTGTTGATAAGACCGATGTGAGGTCGAAACTGCAGTCCACTTCTGT
>CAAALY010244277.1:2859-15633 GCA_900617795.1 Protopolystoma xenopodis
ACACTATCCTGGCCCTGGACAAAAATAGTCACAAGTAATAAATGTATAAAAATAATAACTGATGTCCATTAATGCAAAACCAACATAATATTTCAGCGTCTATCGCAAATGACTCTCATCTTATGAGTTCGCCTTTAAGGAAAGAAAAATCCAAACAAATGTCGGCTCGGAAGAAGAGAAAAAAAAGTAATAGGCAGATCAGTCAAGAAATTCTGGATTACGAATAAAAGAATCATTGAGTACCAAATGAGATAGATTTATGAAAACCGCATGATAGAGCCTTTTGCACGACAGTTGAGCGGAGTTGAGGCGTCAAATTCTTGTCAACACGATCATGTCTCATGAAGACACCAAGTGACAAGCCCTAAGCTGAATCTGAAGTAAAGTGGTCTTCCTCAGACTTCTCACCTGCATCGAAGACAGTCTTATCGGTGGGCATAATCAGGCGTAAACCTAATTACAACTCCTGTAACCAAGGGCAGTAATGATACTATTTGAAACTTAACCCGAGCCTCTAAGAAGGGACCCAGTTGAGGATAAGACACGAAAAGAGCAAAAGAAAACTGAAGAGTACACTCAGACTGTGGGTGAGATACGAATGGAAGACGATCATAAGCTTATGTTTTAGCAAAGCGAATGCCGTACGCGCGCTGTTCGTGCGAATGGATGGGTTACATAACATTTGTTTATTATAATTTTTATTTCTTGTGATGAACAGAGTGATTGTAAAAAACTGCATTTGAGGTAGGTCCCACAAGTTTTATGGTCGTGCTTCGAGATCAGCACTCACTTTTTGTGTATGGCCTTCTATCAACAAGAAATCGTCTTAGTTATGCATGAATAGGAAAAAGAAATAACACGGAGCGTAGACAAGGATAACTAATTTATGGACCAGAACCAATTCACTGAGGCATAATTTGATTTATTGTCATTGTTGTGGGTGTAAATAGAGACGGGTTTGCGAAAATATTGGCAGCAAGATAATTTGAAGACAAAACAAATTACAGCATGCTGGAGATAGCAAAACTCAAGAGTTAATCAACATAACCCGAAGACAAGAGTCATGCCGACCTGTTTGATCTCCTTCCAAAGGCCAGAAATGGACTACATTGGCAGAGTGCAAGCAACAGTTGTGATATTCAATGAAGGCGTACATGGCACATTTGCTGCCAAGCATACAACAAAAAATGCAGTTTTGCAGGAAGCTGCCAGTAGATTCTACAACTTTTGGTACAGAAAAGGAGTACTATTCTTGGATATGCAAATCTAACCAAAGGCTCCTAATTAGATAGTCCTTAACACCAGCCCCCTAACTTGTCATCTCAAGTCAGTCTTCGCAATGAAAAAAACTTTGGTACATGCTAAGCGAAAGATTTACATTAAAGCTACATGTTTAGATCTACAAGGTCTCTTGATAGTCTTATAATAAGGTATGGAAATAAACGAGTTACATTAGATATATTTCTAAGCATACTTTCCATAAGCTAAATAATTAGACCTTTGGTGTCGACATTTGTTCTGTCTGCCTCGGCTCGTCGATCGGATAGATTCTTATAAGCTCGGCAGAAAGTTGATAATGCACCCAGGCTATGCGGAAATAACAAAAGGGAGGCTTAGTAAAGGACAAAGTGTCAAATGCATTTGACGAGGTCTTCAACAAAATGACTAAAATGCAGAAGCGAGGTCAAGCGGAATTTATGAGGTGAAATAAGACTACGATCAAGCCAGAAACTAAACAACGTAGGCTTTTATTGCTATGCCGATATGCCCGTGGGCTGATGGAAAGCCAGGACGGCAAAGTCAAGTTGTGCTCAGAGATCAGTCAGAATAAGTGATAGTGAAATCACTAAATAAATCTTAAATAATGATAAAGATTACTGATTCAAATAAGCCAATGAGAATGATTTCTTATTGCTTCCAGGTGAAGAGGTGAAGAATAAAGGCCATCTATGATTGGTTATGTGAAATTATAAAAATTTCAGATCATTTAAGGGCTTTCCATACAATGATATGAAGAAAGCTTACAATTTAGTTGAATTTCACTAAGCCTTGTATCCTTAAAGCACTTTTTCATCCAGGTTGAAGTCATTGATATTGTGTGGCTTAATCATACTATGTCTGCAAAAACCTTACAATCAATCACTAAGATACCTTGAGTAAATCATGGTGAGCTAATTGAACTTCAATTGCACCATGAGACTTACCAATATAATTGTCGCAAAAACTCAACTATCGGTCCTTAAGTGTCATAGTGAGGATGTAGGGTCTCAAGAACCTACTTAAAAACAAATGGTAGGGTGACTAAGTTCCTTTTTAAAAGTTACATATAGTTTCGAAACATAGTCACATAAAAAAAAGTAAAATTAACCTTGTTGAAGGAGACTTTCATTTCGTATGAAAGTACATGATGAAGAGACTCGAAGGTCGATCTCACCAAAAGACGACGGCTGATTATCTTATGCTGCAATCGTTTGGCATTAGTACGACCTTCAGATTGACGCAGTCCACAAGACATACTCTCTCGTTCCGAGTGAAAATGGGCTGAGTTTTCTTCCATCTAATGGCATAGATCATCAGAGCTGAAATTCATGTAAAAATCTCACGTGAATACTAGATGAAGAAGACTGTTCTCTTTTGATATTCTTGACCTAGTATTAGCATGAGAGTTTTATCTGAGAATGAGTTCCAGCACTAATGATGTCCAGTATATGATGGACGAAAGGTTAGCCCATTTTCACTCGGAACGTGGGAGGATGTCTCGTAGACGGCGTCAACCTGAACGTAGTAGTAAAGTCAAACAGCTGCAGTGCAACAAGAAGCAACAGTAGTCTTCTGGTTCGACATAACTTCTAATCTATTCAGCATGCATCGTATATGAACTGAAGGCCTTCACAACAATATTATCTCAGTCGAAGGTATGCAGACTAAGATGATGTGGCTTTAGTATGGTCGTTATCTCCTTTTGTTGAATACAAGTTGTTTGACCTTGGTATTCCAGCTTGGTCGTATTATCAAGCAGACCTGGAGAAACACATCATAGTATGCATAATAATTTACACAATCGGACCGTGGATTTGGTGCCTTCCCAGAAGTAGTCGGCATCGATAATAAGCCTTGTTATTCTTAGCACTACACTACAACTCGTCAAAAAAACAATTTAATTAAATCGTTTGACCAATTGTCTGCTAAACAGTTGTGATATCTCTATTTTTATTCTGATGCATTCACCTATCCTAAATTATGCTAGGATATTAATCCAAACCCAGTTATCCTTTTGTATCTATACTATTATCCTTGCGGATGTATGTTAACGTCAAAGATGAATCGTCTCTCCAAACCTATGTTAAGTAAAATGCAAATTTCGCCACAGCTACATTAAGATTTCATGGAAAAAAGCCTGACGTAACCGGTTAAGAGGTAATTCCAAGATGGCTTCGAAAGAGGGAAGAGACAAAGAAACACAGTTCATATAGTGACGCTACATAAGCTTAGGGTGATTTATGGACTTTCACATAATTGTGATTCAAAATAATTCATTCTTATTGTATCATTTTTCTAATCATCAAACTATACAAACCAAATTTATACATAAAGGTAAACAAATACTCTCAAACCGAATCTGCCAAGGAAATGATGATTAAGTGAAACATCAAGCCTGTCTTTCCTAAGTTCACTCTTCAGAATGTTAAATTCTTATAGTGTGAATTGATAATGAGTAGGTTTTGATACTCTGCGACTTAGGGTGACTATAACTCTTGTTAAAGATCTGCTGGAAATACAAGTAACGTAGTCAGTTGTATTGGTAAAACAGAAATCCGCTCATCGACAATCCCGCTATAAAAGTGATATAAAGTGGTTTGTCTTGAAATTCGCTCCTGCCCTGTGAGACCCATGGCTACTCGTGGCAGTGTGGCAAAATGACACCGTGTTAAAATTATATGCTGTCATACTCGGTATCGATTCCCACTCGAAGTACTGATAGGATTCAAGCGAGATCAAAACTCCAGAATACCAGAATGCAAAAAAATCGTTTAGGAAGAAAGACTAGGTGATATTCCGTGGCATCATACAGTCTGTTCATATGTAGGAAAATCTAATCACCTTATACGACCTAGGATGACTATAGCTCCGATATCTTATTATGCATTTAGAGTTACCTAGAAGTTAACTAACAATGAAACTATATTAAGCTGAATATAAAACTTAGAGTGCAGCTTGCAGCTGTACATCATGTAAGTTTTTCTTCATGAAAAGTATCAGCACTAAGAGTAAAAGAAGTATATATAAAACAAATTCAAGAATAACCAGCTTTAAGGCAAATTTAACCAAGCATTAAAATAAATAAAAGTGTCCATTTACCAGTCAACGCCAGGGTATACAATTTTAATAAAATCAGGTTTTCGAAAGATTTATTATCGATATATTGTGATATTGCAAAAATATACTAATCCAAGAAAAAGGTGGCTGGCTGCAACCCTAGTCGGTTTTTTATAAACCAAACTTCGCAATCTCAATGAGGCATCCCATGATTTGGTTACCTAATTCAATCATACTCTGCGTGCATGCAGAGTGCGTTCGGTGGCAGTTGTTTCCTTACACAAAAAAACTAGTGTACGAGCCTCTAATGTTGACTCACTTTTGGGCTTGCTTTATTGTCTATTGTGCGTTGGTAATGCTCATAGCATGGGAAGTGTGATAGTCCGAGCTAAACACAAGGCTAATCCAGCCTCCTTCTCTTGCTCACTGACTCTTCCCACACTCCCTCTCTCTCCTCCTCCTTAAGACTATCCAACAGCCACAAATATTTCCTAATCACTTTTCTACATCGTCCCTCCTATTTAGGAAGTTTGATGTTTTGTCAATTTCTATAGACCCCCTAATCTTATGTTTTGACGTGAAGTCCCCGTAACCCACAAAACGTTGCGTTTTGGACCAGTTTATTGGGTGTCAGTGACTGGCCATGTGTTCAGCGAGCTCAGATCTTTGAACCCACAGACCTTGACAAGCGGTTTTGTGTTCGCATATCTTCTTCTTGATTGGTCGGCAGGACATTCTCACATACACCCTACCAAATGAGCACAAAATCTTGCAATAGTCTGACCGAGAAAGTGGGTCTGAATATTCTCTAAACGAAGGAACTACTGAAGAAAATGTCAATTTCTCTTTATTCATTGTTTTTATGTCGGTAGATTACCCGATGCTTCGCAAGCTGACAGGATGGCAAAATCAGGAACCGAGTATAATCGTCTAATTGGCTATCCCGCCACAGATAGCAAACTCCCTTCATCTTGTTATCAATAACTGATAAGTAATCCTCTACTAATCCTAATGAATAATTATTTTTAAACATTATATGACGATCTCCTGATCCCTGTGGTTTGCATCTGCTAGACATTGATTCACTATTATCATAGACATCATAACTACTAGTTTGAATCTATTTGTATGGTTAGGGAGGAAATTAATAAGGAAACCTGCGTGTTTGCGTTTCCTATATACCTCTCCACCTGACTGATTACCTTCTGCTCACTAACAAATCCAAAAAGCAATTAATTTTCGTTATGTAGCTCTATAGTAAGCTTAATATTGGCATCTATTCCATTTATTAGCTCAAGGAACTCACCAAATTATATTTGCCGTGCAGCTAAACAGCAAAATAATCGTCCATATACCGAACTACTATCATCTGATCTTCAACTAATTCTATGAAGTCATAGGAGTTACTTATCAAAAGTTTCCAAGTTTCGGAGATTTGCTTTAACTGAGTATATTTAAATCGAGAAGTTTTATGTATCACACATGTTTTACGATCATCCCAAATGGGGTACTTTGTTTATGAGTTTTGCGCAGACCATACGAGTTTGGAGGCCTAGAATCTCGTTGGAGAAGTATGTTCATTTTCCACTTTTCCAGTTCTCCACTGTTTACAAATTATTGCAAAAGACCCTTAATTATGACCAAAAGGGCTTCTGTCGTGTCTCTAATTATAGTTTTATATTTTCAATCATCGTCTAATGCCACCAAAACTTTCTCTACATAATCAATCCTTTACATAACTACTACTGTTCCTCCTTTATCTGCCATTAATAATAATTGCTCATTCGCTTTAAGCTTCCTTATAATAGTATTAACTGTCCTAATCTTGTATGATGTTTCTACATGAGCACCAATAATAGGGACAACGTGTAATTCAATGTCATAAATAATAAAATAAAATAAACAGAAACACTCATTTATTTCTTAATTTTGCCACTGCGCTAGCAGAATTTAACCAGATCATCATCCAGGTCATGACTAACTCCTGAGAGGACAAAGAAATTTAAGATCTATTCACTATATTTCGATTAAGATGATAAGGGAACTGGTAATTTCATTTTTTCACGATAAGTTTCTATTGAATTTCACATAACCTTGCTTCCTAAAAGGCATCCTTATCCAAGCTGAAGTGGATTGAAGTTTCGACCTGTCCAGGTCTCATCAGGAGCCCCAGCGAAAGTCTAACCATGAGAATGCAGCGTCTAACCTCTACACCTTAACTACAACGCCGCATTATCACGGGTGCCATTGGGTCACGGATCAGATGCGAGCTTCAAGGAAAGCCAGGCATTTTCCCAGATCACATTCTTTGGTCGAATTGTCGACGAAGAAAAGTTATACTTGCTATATAAATCGACTACATTACTAAGAAGCGAAAAAAAGAAATTAAAGTCATAAACACGTATGCATCTAAGCCACATGCGTTTAGTGTAACAATCAAGTTGAAAAGGTGAAGAATATTGGCAGTTAATCAGACCTCAAAAGAGGGTATAGACAAGGTGACAACAAAAAAAAAAAAAATCTTAGTAGACACGAAAAGGCAAGTGTCAGTAAGGAATACAAAAATAGAGACGGTTAAGAGAGGGCAATAAGATAGTCAATAGGAAGTAAATAATGGATTAAGAAAAGGCAAAACATATATAAGACATTCATACACGAAATGTGCATAGCCTGCAAAATGCCAGGTTCAGGAACCAAAGGGAGAGAAAATTGCACACCCTACATTCCATTTCAATGCAATGCTTCCATAGAGGTTCTATGTAACAAGCAGAATCAAAGTGATTAAAATAGACGAAGTAAACTAGTAAATATTAATACAGGAACTAAGAAGATATTTATTTTATAAAAGATCTCACAATCTCAAAAACAATCCTAAAACATAAACTAAATTATAAAAAAATAAAAAGTGTTGGGGAAATATAAGGAGTAGGAGAGTCTGTACTTTATGAAAGTCTACAGCTAGCAGATGTCTAATTTTCGCTAATGGCCAGAAAGTAGGAATAGAGTTAAAAAAGTTTAAAATATCTCACTATTAAATTTATTGGCTAAAATATGGCTAAGAAGTGAAGACATTCCTGGTGACTTTATTTGCCACTCTGATGAATCATTACGATGAATCAGTATAACTGCTAAAAATTTCGAATATAATGCTGAAAAATTAGTTAGACTCCGCCAAGCTTCGAAAATTAAGTCTAAACACAAACTAAGAGCAAATACGAGATGACAGTGATTAAAAGCGAGGTCCTATACTAAATGGCAATCATTATTAAGGGCCAAAAAGTTAAGAAATGAAGTTCGACCTGCTCCTTGAGCTGTAAGTCGCAAATTTAGATTTTGTGCTAGAAAATGTAATTGAGCATCTAAAGTAATATCCTGTGATTGAATAGTTAATTCAATCTTTATAAATGAATCTCTAGGCGTTGAGCTTGCCAGATAAATGCCTGTTTTATGCTATGGGTTGCTACTATGACATAAGTCGATTTTTGGGTAGCAACAGGTAATGATAATAATAAAGCACTGAGTATGCTACCGAATTTAATTGCTCAATTCATCCTCAAAAGAGTTTTCATCAGAGCTGGAATGTTATTTCTATCTAGACTTTGTCAGACCAACAAACCCAGTACAATTTAAAGTGTAAACATGTCAGTTCCTAGATGACGCGACCATAGTGCTACAAAGTTGCATGATAAAACAAGTTTCTCTGTACTTCCAATTAGAAACTGAAGAGACCCAATTAGTTGGCTGACCGGTATGCTGCCTAGTGGCCGTAGACTTAACAGATCAACCAGTCAGTTGCTTAGATACCCACAGGCTTGAAAATGTAATGGTCAAAATAAGACTGCGCAAGTCAAGTCAAAGGAATAAAATAAGATCACCAAGTTACTCGAGTCAATGAGGTCCTGGCTTCTGGGGACCAGACCAGGTTGGCCAGGAGATGGAAGGAGAGAGGCAGAATAGAGTCTACCGGTTTGTTGTATGTATCTGCGGGGGCAGCAGCAGCACTGCTGGTGGATGCCGAGGAGAGAAAGGAAAGCATGGTCTGCTCCGCAAGTTGGCAGACCCAGTGGACAAGAGAACCGGCCGGAACATGAAGAAGCGGACCTGGCAGGGAAGGGAGACAGATAAAAAAGTTAGAAAGATGGAAATTTCCAGATCACTCTCGTCTGAAGATTTTATGGAAGAGGGATAAAAGTGTCCATACGGACCTTACTTCACATAGGCCGGAACTTTCAAGTTGAAGCTGATTAAATGAGGATAAAGCATAGAAAGAGAATAAACCTATTTGAAATTACTATATATGAATCATGAGGCAACGATCATAAATAAGCTCCTACAGACACTAGGAATCAGAAAACACTCGAGGATAGAGTATCAACAATTAGGCCTCTTCCACATTACAGGCTCGCTATCTTATGGAGTAGATGCAACAAGAAGAAAATCAAAAGTATCCGTACGATAGGAAAAAAATAATTCACATATTTTAGAAATAAAATGAAGAAAAATTGTCATAAACCTTGTCCAATAAGTTGCACTAGCTTGAAAATATAATAAAGTTAATTTTATAGCATCCTAACTCATAAGCAACCAATAGTAGTAGAGAGAGTCTATTAAATAGCTTCGACCGTTTTATGGGATTATTTGCAAATATAAATAAAATAGAACATAAGGATAAATAAAAAGTTTTTGTCAGCATAACCAACCATCACTTGAATTGCGTTAATGAGACATTTCCCCTTGAAAGTAGACGGAAAAACTGCTTTCAATAATTCCAGCAGAAATGGAAATGAAAAAATACTGTATCAGTTGGGTAGTTTCCGTATTCAAGCGCTAAATGAGACAACTTAACCCGCCCAATGTTATTTTGGACTCTAATAAAAGTAGAATTCGCGAATATATCGACACAAAATGCACCGCTGGGGAAAAATTTCAATATTTTGCGATTGGAAAGGTATCCGAATAGATTGTTGGCCAGGTTAAGGAAAGCGGGCGACCGAAGAGGGAAGGTATGAGCGGCTTAAGGAACTGAAGAATATAGAAAAAAGAGCGTGAATTTTCCCGAAAAATCTCGTGGAAAATCAAAAGATGATTAAACAACAATCAAGTAACTCACGCTCAAATAACAATATAAGATTTTCTGGTGAATAACGAGAAGTTGATGGTGCAAATGTACTATAATAAAAGCATACTTTGTTTAGGTTAGGACCACACGACCACAAGAACCAAGAGATTAGAAAGCGCTAAAATAGCAGAAGAGATTCTAAGAAGGATCAAACGCCACGGCTCCTGCGATCCAACTTTCAGCTTGATTATAAGAAAGGCTGTTTAATTATAAATTTGGAAGTAAGTTGGAATTCAAAGTAGTATAGTGGATAAAATCTTGGTAAAAAATTATGGATGGTATCGGTGAAAGTGCAAATGCTGGAAACTATAGATTGCAGGATCAAATTTATGATTCTGAACGACAAACTAAGGATCTAAGCATTAAAGTTAAAAAGAATAAAATACCTAAGTGGTGAGTGAAAGCTAACATGTTTGAGAAGGATCATAGACGACGCTGATTACTACTTCTAATCTACTAATATGACCCTAAAAACCATTCTATAATAAAAAATGCATAGATTAAAACCAAGAAGATTCCAGAGCTGACCTGCATTACAAACAAGCTTGACTGGTGCAAAACTATAGGTTTACTCAGACGGAACTTAATACGTGTGAAGTATTGTAATTGCTGATATAACATTAATAAAAATGGCGGTACCCAAAACATATCATAACATCTGTTTTCCAGCCTTGAGAATTCAGTACTTAAGCATATATTGAAAAATTTTTCCGAATTATAGTTCACAATGTATGTGGTGAGTAAGGGAGAGACTTCAAAGTATTCCAAATATGGCATGATAAAAACATAGGTAGCAAGGATTATATCCACTTCTTACTCTGACACGGTACTAAAGATGGAGCACCTAAGTGACTATGACTTGATGTCTGGGAAAATATCAAGTCAATGGAATGATGCTGGAAATTATCACGAATACTAAGGCAGAATAAGCAGGACTCAATAAGTTCTACAAGATGTTGTTACGCATATCCGGCAAAGAAAACGGGGCCAAACCAACATTTAAGAGCTAAAGGAGACACTATATTGGTCTTCATAGCCAGGACCTAACCATGGTTGAACGATTGTCGGACAATGCACTGAATACAGCTGATCAAAAAAGGCAATCTTAAGTCAATCTCGTCACTCTATTGTACATTTTATGGTATCTATCCTAGATTCCGTAACTTAATGATGATAGAAAAAATGTTGAAACAAATCCCAGACTTTATTAGTAGAAGGCTGAATAAATATAGGATTTATTGGCAACCAAAGTCAAAACGCTAAGTGCAAAAAAGGCACTTCTAGAAAGGCAAATATCACAGATCAAATATGAATTTATCCACTGTCCCATTAGATTTAGAAACCATGGCAAACTTTGAGAAAGGATGGAATTTTGCACTTCAGAATGAAAGGAAATTAATGAAAGGCCTTCAATGGAAACCAAATGTTTTTACTTGATTCAGAAGTGTAAAATTGAAGCGGTTTTGAACTAATCCAGACCTACGGCATCAGAGAATGAGAGAATGGAACTGAAGTTTGAAAGTGGATAACTGGGACAGGGAGATACTGAAACCTAGGGGAGAGATAAGATAGAGGCATGAGAGAATCACGGTTCGAGAGCCGTCTCCGCTAAGGCTAGCCACATGTACCAGTATATTTTAATGGGTCAATTATGTGAATTAATTCTCGAATGTAGAGGAGACGGTGGCCGGGATCGAAAGCTTATACATGGTCAATTAGACACGACAGGGATTGTCAAGTGCATTCGAGAATATCGGACAGGTTAAGTGAAGTGGATTACTGAGCCAAAGTTCTCGTTGTCTTTAAGAAGCTGCCCGAAAGCATTTGAAACCAGTGGTCAAGGTAATTGCTGTTTACGTGGTCGTCAAGTGACGCTCTTCGGCGAAATTTGAACAAACAAAGACACCGACAAATGTAGATAGGCAGGTACGTGGGGTCTATGGATGGGAATACATTACCTGTATCATTAGCATTTTACAAGTACCAACAATGAATCAACCACATTTAAATGCTTAAACCAAGCCCGATAGAACATTTTGACTTGAAACCATGATAAACAACGAACAAATCCGTCTGCTAGAGAAACTTAAATAAAAGCCAATTAGGAAAGAAATTAAAGAAAACGAAGCCGGAAAGAAATGGGGCCAAGGAGAGTAAACTGTCAAACGAATGTCTTTCTGATGTCGACTTGTACTAGATTTAGATGTTTTAGATTATGTATTGATCGTTAGACATGACGTGACCTTTCAAGAACGGAAGTCAACAAAGCTGAAAGAGCATTCGTTAACTTGACTGCTTCATATTATCAACGAACATGATAGACATAACATGGAGAATAGAATTAATGTCACAAACGTAAATATATCCTTATGTTTGGCCTAGTAAGCAAGGAAGTGGCTACCTCGAATGTATCCTCTTAATTGAAATAATGTATCCAAAATGGGGAAGAATAAGCATATTTTAGACCAATCTACCAAAAGATAAAGCAACCAGGAAGAAATGACCTCTATGACTCGCTCCTCTAGAGCCCCATTAACCAGCAAACAAGTAGGTAACTATCTATGACGTACTTTGGTCTGACAGTCCACTTCGCCTCCTGTACCATGTAAGCAAAATTGTAGGCAAGCAAGGAAAATGCACAAAAATAATATTTCCAAGAGCAGAATAGGTGACCACTTCTGAGATACCGATCAAATCAACTCATCCACAGCCAGTATCTAAAGTAGACGCTAAATCAAGCTAAGCATTAAAGATGTGAAAATGTTTACTGTAGCAAATATCTTATAAATTGTCATGATTCCGATGGAAATTGCTGTTCCTGCGATTGTTCATATTGCAATAATGTATATGACTATTATGAAAGATCACTAAAGGATGGCTGAAAGAAGACTGTAGACAGCAAGAAGGATCGCCAATAACCTAGGGTGGCCAGAAGTAGCTTACGCATTTTCTTCGTGACACTGACCCCTGAACAAATATTGCGCAATAACTAGGGAAAAGTGAGTAAACGGAACACTCTGGGTTACTGAAGGAGGTAGCGTGAATTTTACAGACTTGCCTAGCTTAGTGAATTATAAAACATTCCGAGGCAATATTGGCCGCATCAAACCAACCTAAGAAGTGAACGGATAAATTGTACATATTCTTTTTAAAACTGTTTTTCACTCGTTTTATTATCATTATCCTTTAACAGAAATCCGGATAAGCCTATACCAATTACAATTTACATTTATGTAGTTATAAACGAATAATATGCCAAAAATCACGCCGAATAGCGCCGACAAAAGGTGCATATGGAGTTATATTAAGATAAAAGACAACATCGTGGCTAGAAAAAT
>CAAALY010244280.1:0-12850 GCA_900617795.1 Protopolystoma xenopodis
CAAAAGTTGATTATAAAGAATTTTAAAATAATCTCATCGGAAGCAGAAGCAGGATTGCAGTTGAGTAAAGACTTGGATTGTGCGAATAAAGCTTTGGATGCCCGTCATGTGACTCCCATATGCCTGTATTAAGCCTTCGTAAGTCACGTAACTAACATCGTCAGGTTGAGAAAGCATATTTTATAATAGCGCAAAAAATGTATTCAACAAAGAGAAAGCTGGTCGGCTGCAATCCTAATCACTTTTTATACAATTAACCTTGCGATCTTAATAGTTCATCGCATTATTGGGTTGGCCACCTCAAATTCACTCCATATTCTTGCAGACGAGGGAAGTAAATTTATGAATCTGAAGTGGATTCGGTGGTAGCTGTTTCCTTAGTTAAATAAACTGGTGTACGATCCTCTAATGCTGACTCCTGTTTAGTTATGTGCATTTGTCTATTGTGGGCATGTATTGTTCATATCATACGAATTGTGATTGCCTAAACCAGACTCATCCCTATTCTATTCTTCTACTGCTTAATAGTTCTGCTTGCTTAGTCTCTCTCTCTACCTATCTAAGCCTATTCAACGGCCAAACTTAGTTCGAATTCACTTTCATAAACTCTTCCCTCATATTCAGAATCTCGGCTGTTTTGTTAATTTATATAAACTCCCTAATCTTACAGTTTGTTCTGAAGTTCCGTATCCAGCAAAATGTTTTATCTTAGACGAGTCTATTGTATGCCCTGTTTTAGCCGTGTATTCAGCAAGCTCAGATTTTTGGCCCTAAGTCCCTCTACTAGCGGTTTTATTTACACATAATCTTTCCTGGATGGGTCGGCAGGTCTCCTCCGCATTGGCATTTCTACCTGAGCACAAAACCTTATAAAAGTCTGATCTCGAAGGAGGGCCCGAAAATTCTCAAAGAGAGGGCGCGACTGAAAAAAGTGTTAATTTCTCTTTATACATTGTTCTGATGCTTCACTTCCTCAGTAGGTCACCTAACTTTTCATCAAGCTGGCAGGAAGGCGAACTCGGGAACCGAGCATAATGGTCTACCTGTCTATCCGCCCTAAAAAACAATCTTACCTCATCCTTTTACTGAGTAATCAAATGATATTACCGATTAATCTACTGATTTCCTGTCCTCTGCAGTTTACGTCTGCTAAACGCAGACTCCTTATTATCCTTAATTTCGTAGCACCCACCTTAACTCGGCGTATATGATTGGATATGAAATTAATGAGGTAATTCGCTTGTGTGGATTTTCTTTATACATCTCTACCCAACTTAATAGTCTTCTTCACTCATCTGTACATCCATAAAAGGTAATTTAATCTCCTTTTCCAAATCCACAATCAATTTAGTATTGCCATATTCTATTTATTAGCTAAAGGAATTCGCTTATCTATCTTTGCTGTGTTGCTATATAGTAAAGTCCAGATATCTGACTGGTAAGTTTGGAACAAGAAGAGCCTCTTTAAAAACACGACGCCCTAATTAAGCCATGTAATTATTAGCCAAAATAGGGGCTGAACTATATACTATATCTAAGCCCGTGTTTGCTCATACAACCTACCATTGAATATACAATTTGTATTATTCATAGCCAAATTGGCTAATCCAATGATTTAATCTTTGCTCAACTTTTTACCTGTTATTATCCCTGGATTTTGATATGGAGTTGACTCTAAAGGCTTTATTGCCCTGTTTATCGAAGTATTAGTGAGCATAAACTTAACCATGAAATTAACACGCAAATCTTCTTTACTATATTCCGATAATCTACTTACTTTATAAGGTCGTAGGAATTCCTTATCGAGAATTTCAAGTTTCGGACATCTGTCTTACGGAGTACAGAGAAATGGTGATATTTTATACATCACTCAATAACACTTAGCTACAAAAATCATAAACTTTTGTCTGACATCATCAGAGCAAGAATCCATACTTTTAGAAATAGCGCAAAGATATAACAAAACGAACTGAAGAGAGGAAAATTTATTTTATGCCACTCTAATCGACTACGTTAGTTGTATTAGTTTTGAGTAGTTTGAAAGCTATTAGTTAATCTGTAGTAAGAGTTCCAGATATTCTAGGTTGCATAAGATAATTTGGACTTATAATTGAATTTCCTCAACTGTCATTTCTTTTTACTTTAAGTAACCTAGGTTGACTGGAACTCTTACTTATCTTTTAGATTTTAAAATGATTAAATGTCTGAAATAGAATGAAAATGAAATTCTACTTCACGTAGCCTTGCTTTCCAAACAAGGTGTTCTCATCCAGGGTGGACTGCAGTTTCGTCCTCACTTTGGACTTATCAATAGCCCCAATGGGGCTCTGGCGATGAAACTGCAGCGTATAATCTCGACACGTTAACCACTACCCAAAATTGACCCTTTAATTTAAGGTCAGATGTGAATGTTACTTCTTAATGTTCATTTTTCCAATAAAGTTGAAGGATTTGTAGAACTAAAATGTAATATCCTTTTTATTTTCACTTTAAGGATTTGAAGGGCCATAGATAGTAGGTTTTTTGGCATGTATGAATCCTCCAGCTACTATGAACTTTTGAACTTTATCAAAAATAGAACTTTTAATCAGAGTTAGCTTTACCAAAATACAGTGTTTATGATGAAATGAGCGAATAATTCAGAGTCGATTTTGATAAACTCTCGAGTCTAAATTAGGTATTTTTAAGCATTAATCATCAGGGCTGATTACTCTCGGCATAAGAATTTTATTCATGACAAATTTAGTCCATAAAATCATTTGATAATTTCAATAAAAATCATTATTTAATTATTTAATAGGACATCTTTTAACATATTTCAGTCGAGGAATCTCAAATCGCACTCGAAGTTGATAGAAAATGGTGGCAATATTGAAACAATAGGATTATTAAAGTTCAATTTATGGTTTTATTGGCATGAGTCCGGTTCAAAGAAGTAGAGGGCGAGAAAAATAAAGAGATCGTACTGAGTAGAAGATTTACAAAAGAAGTAAGAAGAAGAATATATCAAATTTATTCAGAAGATTACTATGGCAATGTAAGAATCACACAAATTTCAATAACCTAGAGATAATGCCCGTTATGTGGGAAGTATGATTATCACTTAAAACGGACACATAGAATAATAAGTTGACTGAGAAATTCAGTTCTATTGGATATGCTAAAAGAGCTAGCTCAAATTGTCATGCTTAATAGGGTATATGAACGGTCAAATCAAGTTGTAATATATTATGAAAATCGGGAAGTCAGAAATCTAGTTTAAGTAAAAATAAAATATTACTATTAGTAGTAAAGAAATAAATAAATAAAAGTTTTATTGCTAATAGCTAACAGGCTAACATAAGCTCTGTAAACCATCAGACTTTATATTGGTGATAATATTCTGGGCATAATACTTTATAGAAGTAGTATGACTTCGTTTTCACAACTTTGTCGTATTTCCAAGGCAACCTAGTTTGACGCACCTTGTCAGAAGTCATTTCCTCCATGGACCATGGACTAGGTACATTCCAAGCCCTTTCACAGGCAAATTGATGGGAGGACAAATTGGGCTACTTAGGAGTTTACTGCATATCATACAGCGTCTGAAAACACAAAAATTTATTGAATGAACAGATAAAACAATCCACATTTAAATCAAGGAGCTTCAAAGGCTCTGCAGCAAAATAGGTACCGAAAGATCAAAGTTAGATTATACGGACTGGATACAAGATCAAATGGAAGGCAGCGGAAATAAGGGCCTCATACAGTGAAAACATGAGAAAACGGAAGATTAGGTAGGCTAAGGATATTCTTGCTGAAAAAATTTAATGAACATGAGATTGGAAGAAGGTAAATTTAGCGATAATATTTGTTTATTTCATGAGCAGCTCCTCTTCATTTTGCTTAAGCAAATGCAAGGAAAACAAAGCTACGAAAGATCAACAAAAATGAGACACCTAGATCAACGACCAATTGTTAGCAAGATTTCAAGGAAGAAGCGAGTGAGAGGCATTCGGAAACCAAGCGAAGTCGTTCTCGATGGGGGCAGTCTACTAGAAGAAAGAGCAGCAACTTTAAAGCCTAGTGATCACAGGACTAGGGAAATTGATAATCACAATCGCAACATAATTTCGGCATTATGGCCAAATTGACTAGAAATACACTTAGAGGCAGCCGGCGATCAGAGATAGACATTCATACTTTGCTCAGTGTATATAGATTGAACCACAGAGATGGCCCGTTGAGACAATGCCTTACATCTGCAAACATGGGAATCAGAGCCTAAGCGCTCTTTTCAATGAGGTGAAGGTGTACGTGTTGTTAAAGTCTTGCTAAATATCGCTTGCATTAAAATGTTGCTATGACAGGAACCTCGTGGAATCAGTAGAGCAAATTTAGATTTTCTATAATGAAATCAATATACCAAAACGATAAAAAGAGCATCTCCGGCCTCATGAAAGGGACTCGGATGGAGGGTGCGAGGTTGATCGGCCCTTCGAGAGGGAGGGGGGCAAGGTAAACAGCAGATGTGATGATGCAGCATACTAAACTCGCCAAAAAGGGCACACCTCTAGAGGAGTCGAATGTAAATAATTCAGAAGTTGTAATAAGGTTGAAGTGATATAAGAGAGTTTGGAGGAGGTAGATGCTCCAGAACAGGAGTTCTAGCACAACCATTAGGCAGAAAGTTGATCGAGGGATTTACTTCTCTTGTCTTTTTGACAAGTTGTTGCTTGCTGTTGAGAATGGCCAGACTCAATTACAATGTCGGTGAAACGTCTTAAAATATACTAAGTCGATGATCCAACGCCATGAATTATGCTAACTACTATAGAAGAGGATTTCTGACAAGTTGCGTCCAACTGGGTCGACTTGACAACATAAACATGTTGCGAAAACGGATTCAGACCACTTATATAAATCGAAAAGAGACTGCGACCAAAATAGAGGTTACAACAATTTGCTCTTCATTTCTAGTATAATGCTGTTCTATTAATTACAAACTCTAAGCATTTAGAAGGCTCAATAGAATTTTCAGTTAAATCTTATATTTAAGCTAGTGATGATAAAAATAACCATAAATTCATTTACAAGAGGGATTGGTGACCAATATCAGTCTTTTATTGCTGACTCTAATGTCGAATTAATAAAAAAAGACTTTCTTTTATAATAAAATTCCTAATTGCCTTGGTTCCAAAATATGAGTTCTCTTTATAGGCAGCTTCCAGTTTCGAGCTTGCCTAAGCCTAATCATCCTGTCGAAAACCTGGAGAATGTGACTTTATAAGTGTTTTCCTGATAAACATAGTAGATATGAGATCAAAAGCAAGGTATACATATCTCAAATAATTGAAAATAATAATTCTGCTTTTATTTTCATTATACTATAAGTCTTATTTATTAGATGGCAAGTATAAGCTATGCGTTCATATGCTCAATCATGACAGTCATTTCCTATAGCTGTAATAAATTGCAGACAACGAAGTTATTTTAGAAAAGGAGAATAAATAATAAACTTCATTTAGTTTTAAAGTATGGAACAGAGGATTATTTAACATTTTTATCTGAAGCTTGGAGAATAAGGTTTTCCACTAGGTTGTATGACTTGTAACCGCTAATAGAGTTATATAAGGAAGTTTGCTTGAACTAATATCTCGCATACCAAATCAGCTGTTTACGAGTCCAGCAGTGAGTGCTTGCTTTGCACGTTTTCGGTCATACTTAAAATAATCGACATATTATCTTGTAAAAGCATATCTAGATGGTTGCTGAATTGTTTTTGTTGACTTTCAGAGCTCTAAATAATTATTATGTGCCTACATCTTTTATGTTATAAACTCTATTGCTTCGTTGCTTTTAGCCTTTCGCCGAAAGAGACAACTATATATATTCGAGAGTCTATTCTCGCGCAAATCAATGCTTACCGTGGATAACTACTATTCCTTCCTGTTCCAACTCCGTGAGAGCGACAAATATATGTTC
This sequence comes from Protopolystoma xenopodis, assembly GCA_900617795.1. NCBI lineage: Eukaryota > Metazoa > Platyhelminthes > Monogenea > Polystomatidea > Polystomatidae > Protopolystoma > Protopolystoma xenopodis. Next base: position 5,965 of record CAAALY010244280.1, read on the forward strand.
ATCAGCCTTTTCGTGCCAACCAATGGGGTTTTGCTGCACAAAAAACAGCTGCTCAGGACTCTTCACTTCAGTCTACTCAGCCAATAACGTAAATCTTAAAAGCCATTTAGGCAGATCATTCAGGATCCCGGCATGTGAGGATTGTCAACATGCTCACTTTGATGGTAAATGCACTAATGGCTGCGACAGAGAATATAGAGCTGAATACAACGGTAGCTCAAATGCCGATGATTTGGCTGCTAATGGTACCATTATCATCACCTCCCGTCGCAGTCTGACTGAGCTTACCACATCGAATAAACGCTTGATTAAGTCTGAGAAGCTGAACTCAAAGTCGGTCGATTCTTTGAGATTCCTAAACCGGTCAATTAGATTCACTTCAAAACTAGATCTACCATACGAAAGTGACCCACAACTTTCAACTTTGCCTCCGCCGCTGCCCAAGAGGCGCTATGGCGAAAGCACTATAAACTTGGTTCAGGAAGTAGGTATAATTTTTTCCTTATATCTCATCATCAAACAGAAAATTTATTCTTTTGTATTTACGGCTATTCTGTTTTAAATATTGAGCAAAGCTTTCTTAAATTTATATACGTAGTGGCAGTTTTATTGGAAATGGTCCTATCTTTAAAATAAAAGTGTAGCTTCGTAAATATAGGAAAATATAGCCTTTGTTTGCAATTGATTTTATCCAGATGAGCGAATTAGAGGATATTGATTTTTATTTAATTATTAATAATTAGTTATCACGCTGTTTAAAGTATATTAAACTATTTTTGATTTACTATTAAACTATGCGACCATAAGATGGTAACGCTTGGAAAGAGAATGCAATTCTTATTAAATTAGACTTGGTAGGATCATATTATTAAGCTTAGGTATTTGGGCAGAATACTTTGACTACAAGTTGCTGAGGCCAGGGACAGATTAGGATGTTTATAACATCAGAGATTTAGAGGCAAGATACGACACGAGAAAAATGAGGCTATATTAGAACAAAGGCATAATGGGGGTCCCCCTATAATAAGTTAAACATCAGAAGAGCTATGGCGTAAAGCTTCCACACAATATGTCTGGTGTGAAATTGGTTGGCCTGTGGCATAACTGTCGTTGAAAAAGGACTAGTTAAGAAAAAATATTAACTCCGAAGAATTCATCAGTTAAGAATGTATATCATAAATAAAAAGAAATTCATTATTTATTGGTATATAAATATAACCCTAATGACAGGATAAAGGATCGAAAGAGATTACAGCACAAATGCCCTTAGTTGGCCTGGAATTTTTAAGATTCACTTCTCCCCTTTGATCCAAGAGCACTCATGACAATATGATGTAGTGATAAATGTGTCGAGATTTTGTGCTGCACTAACAGGTTTCGAGTCCATCTGGGGATGCTGACGAGACCAATTCCAGATCGAAACTGTAGCCTATTCTGGATGATAAAACTTTTAGGAAAAGCAAGACTGTGTTGAATTCCATGGAAACATAAGCTCTTATTATATCATTGGGGAAAAATTTAACTACCAATTCCTTTATCACCTTAAATGAAATAAGGGGAATACATCTTATATACTTTGGTGTTTAATCAACTACTTAAGCGGTTTCACGCAAACTTGGTCTGGTTCCATTTTATCTTGATTGTAGCTGAATTTATTAATTAGATTTTCCTTTTTAGTAAAGTTATTAAAATTGTTCTTGTAAGGAAACTATGTTACTTCAAGCTTGTATTTATATATCTTTGTATACTATGCTATTACGAATAGATCAAACATATTTAATACATTTCTCTTTTCTACTTTGTTTCAGTATCGCGCTGCCGAACTTTTAGTACCCGTGAATACACCGGATTTAGCCTTATTTTGCCGTAGTAACTCCTTCGACCTTCATCCAACTTGCATTCCTCGCCCACTTTTGCTAAACTCAAATAATCTAATATGCAATAAAGACAATCATTATCAAGGCCAAGCTATTACATATTTGAATAACTCAAGACAGTTCGCCCAGTCAAGAGAAATGTGTGAAATTGAACATACTCTTGGTTCAGGTTCACCATCCATTCCCTCCTACCAGCAATCGGGAAACAGCACTCCTATACAATACCTTAGACCAGCTTCCTATTACGATTGCTGTTCTATACCTGCTCCAGATCAGGTCAGAAGAGGTCAGTTGGAAATAAGTGCCTGGTTTAGACTATATAACTTAACCTTAAACAAATTTTCGCATAACAGGTCCAGCAATGCTTTTGTGTTTTGTGCACAAAACATAAATTACTATAAAGGTATGGAGATCAAGATAGTGAGGCCTGGGAACGTCTGGGAATTTACCACGTCCAGGGTCCGAGTTTGCAAATGATCATGCATAGAATGGACTCCTGACTAGGTGCGTTCCTCTAAGTCTTCCTACCAATATGACCAAGTTACGAAAACAAGGTCAAACAACTTCTATCAATTAATATATTCTAAGATATGAAGAGTAAAATGGTGTAGCCTTTAGTATGGTCGCGGTCTCCTTTCGTTATATATAACTTGTTTGACTTTGCTTTTGTTACTTGGTCATATTGGCCAGAAGACATTGAGGAACGCACCTAGTCAGGTGTCCATCGTATGCATTATGATTTTCAAAATTGGACCATGGACTTGGTTCATTCCCAGATATTTAGCCGGCATTATAACAAGCTAAGGATGCTTGCTCTGATGCCGGCGGAACGTCTGGGAATAAACTAAGTCCACGGTCCGACTCTGGAAGGTATAATGCATACTATGGACTCTGTATAAAGTCCATTTTTCCTGGTCTTCCCGCAAATATGATCAAGTTGGCAAAGCAAGGTCAAACAACTTTTATACTAATGAATATATTTTTCAAATAGTGCTCTTGAATGATAAAGTAATAAAGATCATACAGTGATGTGAAAAGTTTTGGAGCATCCTGTCAAACGGGATCTATTTAACCAAATAATTAAGTCGTTACGTAATAAATATCAAATAAGCTGCCTAGAAAAGGCAAAATTATGGTTTCAGATTTTGATCCATGGTAAATGAAATGAGCTAACAAAAAACAATGTTTTTACCCTTTATTTTACCAGTTAGACATCTAAAATTGTATGTACTAAAAGGATATATATAGACAGCTTTTACATTTGTTGCTTACGAAAACAATAAAGACAAGTAAAATGCTGGCTTAATAACTTGGGTCCTTTCGAATGAGTCATAATCGCCCCGATAAGGCAATTTAATTAAATCGGAATAATATTTCACTAAAGTTAGATTCACTAAGTGTGGCGTTTCAAACAAACCCAAAATAAAGCTTAAAAAAATATTTGCTATTATAAACGTTTATGCAGTAATAATTTCTATTATAATTGTTTGTATTATAGCATTATATATATATATGTATATATAATATTGTATTATAGTATTATAGCAACTTAATCTGAAATTCCTGCCCTGCAGATCATTATATTCCTGATAAATCAAACCTGATATATTTCTCTTTGTCCATCTTACTTCACGTCCTGCTCGCCAATGCAATACTCCTAATACTCTGACGGGTATTACCATAGGACCCGTTCTGATAACGATATTGCTCCTATAGGATATAATAATATGACGCAGGGATTGTCTTTGAAAATAGGATAGACATAGCTTTTAGGCCGTAATCTTGATGACATTTGTATGTCTGGACAGAATAGAAAGTTGCGAGCAGGACATTTAGGTTGAAACAAGATTTTTCAGCGACACAATCTCTATTATGGTGACTGCTCTTTATCATGAGGTCCTCCAGCTCAATCCGCGCTGGATTTCACATCACCATTTTGTCCTACCAATCGCCCATAAAGGGTACGGATGCTGTTTTAATGACAATTCAGAACACTTAACCGTAAATAACGTTATATCCGCAACTGAGACGGCTACTTCCATGTGGCTAATAAGCCTCACCAGACTGTTTTCTTCTAGCTTCCCTCCACTTCTATACATATACACTTCACCCATACTGCAACTAACCAGTTTTGTATATCATAAGATAACATATAACCCGTAATTACTATTATTTCGTCTTCTATGCTTCTTATCGGTCTCAGGGTAAGTCTCATATTACTATTTGTCCAGGGATTCTCATAGTTTTGGCATTTACTTTCGCCTTGCGTCATAGTTAATCGATGAAATTAGCACGAAATAGAGAGATAATTCTAATAATTGGTGATAAAAATCAGGACCAAGAAATTGGATCATTCATATGAGGGCAAAAGAGTGTAAGTAGAATAAGCGTGAGAAAATACAAGTTGAATATTGCTAAGGCCTGGATGCATAAACAAATCTCTTTTACAGACCAATCAGAAGAGGTATTTCTTGTAAATGCGATATATTTCTTCTTGTAAATTTATGTATGGCTATATTTCTCTGTCTGTCAGCTATCAGCCACTGAAATTTATTTACTTCCAGATGTTACGTTTAATATTTCATCTGAATATACTGTTTATAATCTTCTGAAAATTTTTTATTATGATAAAAATGCATTCATATATTTCGCTACTTTGATTATCTATAGATATATTTCTAATTTGAAATTATAAAAGAGTAGTTAATGACTAGTGACCATTGATCTTATGGGTATGACAGCTTATATATAGACCGATAAAATTATAAATTTGTAACTTTTTAGCAAGTAACGAGAATGGCTCACTAAGAAATACTAATTTTATAATCTACTATTGTATAGGAAGCAACATTCAGCTTTTAAGTTTTATCCACAGTGGAAGGTTTGATCTCGTTTTCACAACTTGGCCGGAGTATCGGGGAAACCTTATGGAAGGTACCTAATAATGCGTTCCCTGCCATAGTATTAGTGATTTCCAGTACCGGACCATTGACTTGATACATTCCAAAACGTCTCACTGACATCATAGTCGACATCATCTAGCAGAGTAAAAACTTATCAGTGTCAAGTGAAGGCAATCCCCCTCATCAATTTCCTGTTTACCGTTCTGGTATCACTCCTTGTCCATATTTTTTTCCTATCTTCTAATGCTGCATCTCTTTCTCTGAACTCCACTTCATTTTGGCCCATTTACTTATTTACATAATTGTGTGCTCTCGTTTCCTCCAATGTCGCCTAGGCGTGTGTCGCTAGAAGTGGATTTACTGAGGCATAATCATCCTCACCACCAGTTCCAGATGCCGTTTGCAGGTTTTCTGTCCTTCATTGAGTCCCCCTTTCTTCCAGATGGCCAGGATAAAAGAGGGATACTAGCACAAGGGATTGACTTTACTTGTCTTTTCTATGAATTGTAGTTTGATGATGAGAATGGCAAGATTCACTGATGTTGGCGAATACCATGCCAGCGAGACTTCTGGGAATGTACCAAGTCCATGGTCCATCACTGTGAATTATGGTTATAAGAGAGCACTGTGTAGAAGGCGCGTCCAAATGGGTCGCCCTGACAACACGATTAAGTTGCAAAAATGCAATCAGACCACTCTTATAAATCTAATTTTGCTTGCCAAATATGCGTAAAGAACTGACGGGCGATTATTGATGCAACATTCTACTTTTATAAATTTAAATCGTGTAAAATGCATCATGGCACCCTATATTTACCCTCTATCTATTTTACTTTTTGATCTTCTTGTTTTTGGAAAGTTGTTTAGTTGAAATAATGTATTGTTAGAGAAGCAACTGTTCTACAAAGGAACTGTAAACGTGATTAAAATAAACTTAAAAATGAAGTTTTAAGGCAAAGAGCAAATAATTATAAAATGCAATTCGAATCAATCGAGTATGGTGCCCTCCAAGGAGTTTTCCAAAAAGTAACCTAAAGTATTTGTCAGGGTAAGTATTTTGGAAATTGGGTATAAAAGTTAAGACTTTACACTATATCTTGCTTAGATTTGCTGGATTTTATAGGTAACAGGCAAGATACCTTATACGAATTTAATATAAAGTAAATTATACGATTTTTCCCTCACCGGTATCACATTCTAAACACAGTTTTGTATGGGTTACATTCTAATGGGCAGCCTATTCTCTTAGGTTGTATACTTTTCTTGGATCAATATTTTAAAATACATTTTACATTTGATAATGATGGTCCCAGTGCTCAACTGTCCATAGCAGTGATTCTCAAACTGTGCGTCGCGCAGTGATTTGCAGGCTCATCCATCACATTAATTTTAAATTATTAATTTAATGTTAATAAAGTAAAAAAAATAATAAAGATATTCGAGTTTTATTTATTTTTATCTCTTATTTACGAATAGTCATACTTAGGGTAGGGCGTCATGGAAAAATTTTAATTGAAAAAGGGCGCCGCGACTAGGAAAAGTTTGGGAACCACTGGTCTATAGATTAAATTCAGACTCTTCTTTGGGTAGTTTGCAAGATCTAAATAAACCTCTCTCTAATATCGACTTTTACGATATGTAAATTCTCAATGCATAAATTATCCATTAAATAATCATCCTATAAACTAAAGTAAATTCGAAATAGTGAAACGCTCACTAGCACGCAATTTAGTTGAGACACCCTTTTACTGTTCATGAATTAAATATAGTGAGGGCTTTACGGGTTATAATTGAAAATGGTGAATTTCGATAACTAGTACTTGATTGAATATAATTCCACAGTGTTAGAATTCGCAATTTATTAAGAGGTGAAATTTGCCTAAAATATGTGAAAATATCTGTCGCCATGATCATATTTGCGGCGTTCATGCTGCAGAAGACAACATAGTTTGTCCTTTCTTCGAGAGGGGACATCTTTGAGACTTGCTAGAAGAGTGGCATAGAAAGAATGAGCAATGCAATTGCGTCGATATTTTATTGTTGCGAGAAACATATCATTTTAATTCGGCACTTTATGTTGTGTCAATCGATTTTCTAAGTTTTCCA
>CAAALY010244282.1:1040-15560 GCA_900617795.1 Protopolystoma xenopodis
CACAGCTATGGCTCTAGAGACATGACAAGGAAAAAATTTGGGGACATAGTACTTATAATTTTACTTTCTGTAGCAATTTATGAAAAGGGTGCTGACTTGATCTTGTCAGGTGCCTCATAACGTGATTGAACATGCTTGCATTTCGAAGTTTATCCGATAAGTAAGCATGGATGAATGTAAGAAAAATTTTCACTGCATGCTAGCAATTGAAAAAAAATCCGGTTGAGACATTTCATGAAAATATGATTTGTCAAAGTAATCTGAGGAATTTCAAATTAAAAAACACCAACTCGATTTTTTACCAAGAGGCGCAAGAATGTATAAAAATAGGCCAAGGCAGAAAGACAAATAGACATCCCAGACTCAAGCAAGTACCCGCGTTTAAACACAGAAACACAAGAAAAAAGGCCTTCAGGGAAAATAAACCATTTTCCTCTTGTGAAGAGAATAGGGCTTGTTAGCCAAAAGTTATGGAAATGGCCAAAGTAGGTCCTGGTAATATTTTGGGAGTCTGCCTTAAATTGAAATGCCATAGCGCCTCCATTATAGCCGTGTTTGCAAGCTGCAGAGAAGATCTAATTCATCTCGCGTCAACACCCTTTCCAAAGTTTCGAGTACATCTAAAAAGATGCATATAGTGAAAAAACAGAAACGAGGTGTAAATGATGAGAAGAGATAGTTATGGAGATTGATTCTTTACGTCTAACAAGCATCACGATTGAAGAATCACTAAGTAGCAAGAAATTAGAAAGGCGTACCAAGGGCGTATTTAGATAATATTAGTTAGCTTAATGAATATTTGGAATTGGAATATCACATTTTATTAAAGGCATATAAAGAATGTCTATAAAAAGTTCACTCAGTTTTTTACAAGAGCATTTTGTGTATGGAAAAATGGAAAGGAAGCAGAAAGCTCAATATTGAACCTAATCAAAGCAAGCAGTACCACAATATTTGTGGGTTGGTACACAAGAGACCAAGGCATAGCATGTCATAGACTCGGTATTATGAATAGAAACAGGATAGATGCGGCGGAGACTAGAGCTAGTTGGCCTGTTTTTCCATAGAGCTGGTCCATATAGCAAAGTCTTGACCATGAGAATTACGCAGAAGCTTTAGCCTCGAATTAGTCACCCAGTCGCAGGGAATGGGTAATAACGCCTCGAGTAGCACAGATGGGGTCGAGTGAAATACTTAACCAGGGAGATAGCAGACGGATCCTAGGGGGCAAGAGGGAGACTCGGATAAGGCCTAGGGAAGGACTGCGTAACAATATGGTAGACTCTGATCCACATTCCCAGGGGGGTGAGAACACTAGCATGGAGTGTGGAGGGTTTTCGTGAAAGCCGCTCAAAAGGGCACACCATACTACATTTAAGTAAACAAGGGAAAAATTGTAATAGTGAAGGCGTAATACGAAGATATAGGAGGTGAATAGCTCAGGACAAGAGAGATACCACAACTGTTTAGCACACATTTGGTCAAAGGATCAGCTTCACCTGTCTCTGACGAGTTGTAGTATGGTGCAGGACTCACTGAAGATACCGGCAAAACGCCTGGGAATGTACCATGTCCACGGTTCAGACTAGATGCGTTCCTCTAAGTCTTTCTACCAATATGACCAAGTTGCGAAAACAAGGTCAAACTACTTCTATGAAACTAAGGGAGACTAAATAAAACCTATTCATGTCTACCCCCTGAAAACTGGTTCGGAAGCTGCGGCTCTTGCTAATAAAATAGAAAACTCGTACGAACCAGGGGAAAAGGACGATTCTCTTTACAAGCTTATCCACACAGCATCAAAAATGCAAGGAAATGGGTTGTTCAGCAATGTACTGCTTTAAAATGCAAGGAATGCGAACAAAAGTACGTTAGAGAGCCAAGAAAATAACCAACACAGGCGTTGAGTAACAAGCGACTTTGCATAATCATGGAGATAACTAACACATTAAATGGACGGGTCACAATAACGTCTGCAATGCAAATGAAAGACTCTCCTATTACGATGAAAGGACAAGAGAACAGAGTATCAGGGTAGTCATGAGCATCCTTTGTTAAAAGAAATCTAGTGAACGGGAAATTGGAAGAGGGAAATCAGCAAGAATCTCGCTTATTATTTGAGCAGACGGAGAAATTCGAAAGTCAGCAAGATCCAAAAGAAGATGCTTGGATCAAGAATATCTATCGAAAAATAGAAAATGGCATCGCCATAGAGAGAGACAACAGATACGGGACAAGGGAAACGGATAAAAACTAGTCAAGATAAGGAGATTGTAAGGAGAAGAGTTTAACGAAGGGACTGGCATCGAAGGTTTGTGGTAAGGGTCCATCTAGAACACATATGTGAGTAGTCTTAAAAGTATTAATATATTACCCGTATGGATAAGAATTTTAGGATTTGGATCTACTACTAATGCTGAAGTGTTGCAGCGGCAGCTGGAGGCATAACCTCAGTTGGCTTCTAGCACACAGGATTATCAGTGGTATCATACCCATTTAGACGTCAAGTTGAAAGAAGAACTTCATGAATGGGTCGGACTGGGACGCTGGAAAGAATGTTATAGTTGAGGCAGAGTTACATAAATAGCGGTTCTAAAAGGAGCCAGATGCAAAAAATGGAGATAGTAGGTGGTAAGTGGGACGTCGGTTTTCCAAAGCCAAGGGGGCTTAAGAAGGACAAGGTCGTCCTTGATGAGGCAATCATACATATGGATATCTGGATCGAGGAAGTATGGCTAACCAGTTAGATAAGGCACGGAGCTTTAAGTGCATCGAGGAACAGATGGATAAATTGGATGGCTGAGTGGAGGCAGCAATTGGAATTAGGAAGCCTTGCAGATGAATCTAGAAGCCAATGGTGAAGGTGATTACGCTTCACCAAATCCACTAGAAATGAGACTTTTGGTAGATATTGGAACAAACGAAAACAGGTAGATGTAGATAGATGCGGATAGATACATTGGTCATATTAGGTGGGGATGAGGGACTAGGATACAGGATAGAGCAGGATATTTTCAATGATTGAACATAAAATTGGCCAAGAGGATTAATTTCATTTGCCGATTTGACGAATCGTAACTCGGTTCTCCCGCTAAAGGGGCCAACGAAACGTTCGGTAATGTACCAAGTCAAGAATAGAGACTGCTCCTGGCGAAAGGAGTGCTGGGAGTTCGGCCTATCATGCCATTGGGATACTTGCCATAGGTAAAGTCAGGAATGACCTTAAGTACAGGTAGGGGTGAATACATAACGATAAAAAATTATCGGAGTATTGTAAATCCACTCAGTAAACATACTTAGTGCCCTTGCATATGGAAATCCAACTCGCAGATTATTTTAACAGTGAGATCAAGGGGGTGTTACTTATATCTTTATTCACAGATAAAGCATTTTTTTAAACCTAGCAAAATACCTAGACCCAAATGAGAGATAACATAAGCCACTATTCAGTTTCTTATTAGGGAATCAATCATGGGACGAATCACCTCTGATCTTCCTCATGTATTCACCCCTTTAAAGTGTTGCTAGATAAAAAAAGTGACATAGTCGTTTTGATTGTCAATATGATATCATTAGCACTTATATTAACGCCACAAATTCTAAGGCATTAAATAATTGCTTCGTTAATTATCGATATTAAAGTAAAGAAAAATGTGCAAGCCACAGAAAAGCTCAACTTTCGGGGTAGATAGCTAAAAATACATGTTAATAGAATCGGTAAATAATCAGCTCTGGTGCAATAAAAAATTATATTGAGAATAAAAAAATATATCCTTCTTGGCCAACCTTGTTCTCTCCAACGAATTTTGTTAAAACTATCAATCCAAAAATTAGGCAGTCTAAAATAATAAACCTCAATGTCTTTATGTTCAGCTTGGAGAATCAACAGTTTATTCAACAAATAAATTAAGCAGATTTTTACAGTAGATGCTTATATGAAACTTTTATGTTATAGCAACTATTCTGTTGCTAAATAGGTTAAAGTCATCGACTTCTGCCATTCCAAATTTTTTTAAACCAGAAAACAGGATAAATTGGATCGATTTGTCCTTTTGAATAGTCTATATATCCAAGATCACTGGATCCCTTCGATAACAAGGATTTAGGCTCCAGAGATACAAAATGAGCTAGTTAGATGTGACTCCAAATATTTCACTAGACCTGAACAACGTTGATATTTCAACTTTTATCTTCACCTTTGGCCAGTTCCTTTCATTCTACCTGAGGTGTTATTATTATCAACGAAAGAGTTGGTACCCCTACTTTCAAGTCTCATTCGCTACCTCTCCAATCCAAGATCAAATGTGAAGTATTTTAAACAATGGTTGCATCGGCCACGAACACATTCCACTTTCATACCACGCGCCAGGTTACCAAAGATATCTCTCCCTCCTCCATTCATTCGTTCATGACTTAAACCCGACGTTTGATCCATCTCAACGCTCCCAACCACCAACTAATATCTATTCTTTTTGTTATATACATATCTCCAGACCATCTTCCTCTCTATTCTACCATTGCGGGGAATACAACGTCACAGCAAGTAACTAAACTCTAAGTAAATGTTTTAAATTGGACATTTAATAGTGGATGATGAATTTTCTGAATGAAGCAATCCACACCATTTATCAAAAAGGAGAAATGCATCACAGTAGAATGGCATGAACCAGAGTTGTGGAAGTAACATGATTAACTCAAACCACCCGGATTTACTGAGAAAGAAGAGCAAGGTAGCTGAGATGTGCATAAAAGAAATCAAAACCAACTCACTCAGAGGAGAGTTTTTGATAATTCTGCTGACAAGATCCGATATGTCAATAACAGGTGGGGGTGTCTTGATAGCTTCAGCATTGTGAATTTCCTCTTCTGAATCCCAGTTTGAAAGCAAAGTTTGTTTAAAGTCCCTGATTAAGATAGAAAGATTCAAAGGTATTAGACAAAAATACAGTTAATTCATAAGTGAAATAAGAATAAACAGGGATGCATTTCGGGACTTCTTATAAGCTTGTTCGCAGCGCATTTCAATTTGAATGTAATTAGGTCTATGTAGTTTTTAATAATTTATTGCGGTGACTAATTTCCAGGGCCTTCTGTATGGAAAGAACGATATTGAAATCAAAGTTACATGTCCATTTAAAGTCACAATATAGAGGAGTGGACCATCCTGGTCATTCGAATAAAACTAATTCCATGGAAAGAAGTCCTTAATAGCATCATGTAGGCCCCAGTGAAATAACCCCAGAATCCAAATACTTTTTTACATGAAAGAAAGCTAGAATTCCCAGGTGGCACCTCTAGGCCCTTCAAATAAACAATTTTCTAAAAAAATTGAATTAAATATTTTGCATCTTTTGTGCTCATTCAGAAGTCCTTAACCACACAGGAAGTACTTCGCTGTAATTTTTCCAGTTCCATCATAACCCTGGTATTCGAAAACTAGTAGTGGTCAAGACGTATACCCATATTTATTTCAAACCCACATTTATCTTCTCGGGCCACAATCAAGAAGGATAGTTCGAGTGGAAATGAGATAACAATGAAGAATGGGCCTCGTCTGGCACCAATACAGTTTTTAACATTGTCTCTGGGCTCTGAGTCACTGGAATTTTCATTTAAACTACAAAATGGCTGGAGGGTATCAATTATTTTGACTAAGCGGAAACCGAAGAACATTTACCCTAGAGTTTTAACTGCCCATTCGGTCATAGTAACTATTGATGCGACACCTTTCGAGCTAATAAACCAGTACTAAACTTTAATCTGTATCACCGTAACGGACGTCGTCACCGCAATAAATAATTAAAAACTTCGCAAAAACGATCATTCTTGGCTAATGGTTTTTATTGAAGGTTTATCAAGGAATGGCATCCACCAGACCATTTTTGGCAGGACAGTAGACGAAAGCTTAGCACGCATTCGCTAGAGTCCAAAGACGGTGCGTCGAGGACCATAATGTTCAAATCGATGATAGCAACCCAAAGGCAGACTTCTTCCGGTTTCCGCTGAGTCAACATGCGAATCTTGCCTCCACAACTTTGAAGCAGAGACCCATTTTTTACTCCAGATTTTATAGTAGCGATGTAAGCTCCGGAATGAATGCTAACTATTCATATCATTCTCATTCTTGCCTTCTAGCCACACTCCTTGTCAGACGCTCTTTGCCGCCTTTTAATTCCCGATCTCATAGCATCAACACGACAATAACATCCGAATCCAAGCCTCCTATGAGCTGAACAAAGTTTATCTACGCCCTTAGGCCACATTAACCTAGCTTAGATAATTGGTCTGTGGATTAATCCAATCCTGCACTTAGACCAACCTCATAGCCTTTCCCATGCTTCTCCTTCATCAAGTAATTTAGGGTACTTAGTCTGTGAAGCCAGCACAAATGTGCATAAGCGAAACGTCAAAATAACTTTCCGGCACGCAAATCAAGGGTCCATCTTCTCAGCTAAGAAATTTCTTATAGAGAAAGAGACCCATGTGCATATTTTGCCTTCTAGGCCCAAGCAGGCTCGTCGCAATCGCCTCTTTCGTGACCATCAAGATTCCGACGTACACATCTCTATTTAACAAATTAAAAGGACAAGCTCCTAACTGTTTATCTTCCAAACCACGACTACACACTGAGAATGTATGAGTCCGTCGTACTTAAGTCCCCCAGGAACATTTGTGGTTTGCAATCTCTACAATAACGATTTAAAAGGAACATCAGAAAGCCAAAAAATCAGGAGGCTATTTAAAAGGAAATTATTATTTGATTTACAGAAAAGGGGCTTAAATTTAAATAAATCCACAGATTTTTCATGTAAACACTTTAAAAGCTACAATCTTATCAACTAATATGGCAGAAAATCATATACATCATGAGCTAGAATATCTGAAAATACTGTGGAACTACACTTCGTCAACAAAATCGTCTAATTTCAGAAGAGTACTTTAAAGAGTAACTTATGGAGGACAGATTATCAAGGAAAGTGAGCCAGATTTGAAAATAAACACAAAAACCTAGTCTTAATAGAACACTTAAAAATGATAGACAAGCTAAAAAGGGGGGGGAGAGGAAGCTGGTTCAAGATCGCTATTGAAGAGTGTATTTTGTCCTACCAAACAAAGGGAATCAAACCAGAATAATAGAACAAAATTGAAGATTAGCCAATCGGTCGCATAAAGTGACATTCTAGGACTGAGATGTAGTGGGGAGTGCCGAAAAAGAAATTCATGTTCGTACATAATTAAATAAATGCTGCTGCTTCTAGAAGAATATTGGAGGAGAAACAAGGAAAGAATCAAGGAATACGGCAGGTGTGTCCAGAATAGGGGTTTAGAGAGGTGGCAATTGAGTGGTTTTTTTCTAAATGGCTCAGGATAGGTTACTTTCGAAATAGGGAAGTTTTAAGACTATCAGCAATTCTTGAGTAAGAATTTAGTCATCCTAAGTCGCTTAAAATGATTTAGAGATTGGAGTTTTCTCACAACCAGATAAGTAGGCCTCCCAATTCCATTGAATTTCACCTAGCCTTTACTCCAAAAAGCTTATCTCATCCAGAATGGACTGAAGTTTCTAACTCGTCTATGTGCCAACAGTGTCATGGGGGCGCGAGTATCATGGTGACGATACAACTACACCACATGACCATGTATTCTGGTGGGTCACAGGGAATATGTGATTGAGCAAACATGTGTTTGCCAATGGAATTGGCTATTTTAATTCTTTCTCTGTGAGTAGCTTTCGATGGGATACATCCTCCTAAGAATACCATTCGATAATAGTGTACTATGACCGATATTTTCCTAATGGATTGATACCTTAATATTAAGTTCTAGCATATGCTGTAGCAGAGTTGGAGATAACCCCCTCATGATTGAAAAGTAGCGAATGACGGATGGTTTATTAGAGTTCCGAAAAAGTATATCCTGTCGTCACATTTACTATGGAAAAGTAGAGTAGCGACGAGACATCGTTTATAAATTTGACAATATTTACACAAGAAAATGCTTCTCATTATAGAGTTTTGGGCTATACGGATTTGAAGGCCAAAGTAAAAATGTGTGCATGGCTATATGAGGATTTAAATAATTGCAAAACCAAGACTTCCAGGATACAATGAAAATAATAAAAACAAACAAGAAATGTATTCGATTGTTATAGCAAATATAAATTTGATTCATCGACGATCCCACCAAAGAACATGATATGGAAAAATGCCTGGCCTTCCTTGAAATTTATATCTGCTCTGTGACCTAAGGGCATTCGTGGCAATGTGGCGTGGTGGTTAACGTGTCGAGATTACACGCCGCGCTGTCATGGTTTGAGTACCACTGGGGGTGTTGATGAAACCTTAGCGAGGTCGAAACTGCAGTCCACCCTGGATATAAACATCTTTTGGGAAAGCAAGGCTGTGTGAAATTCAATGCAAACATCAGCTCTACTATTATCATATTGGGAAAATTCATCTTAAATGAAGTAGGATGAATACATCTCATATAAAATCAAGAGAGATAAAGGAAATTTACCCATTGGCTAGTCCTCCCTCTCCATCTGAACTCTCTGCACTATATCGTCCTTGGAAAGGTGAAACAAAACCAAATCGAGTTCTTCTATGCTGGCCTTTACGCCGACATACCCTGAATCTGACACCCGACTCCTTTGCATCCTCTGCCACCATCTCCTCTTCACTATCATAATCAAGGGAATCGTAGTTCTCAAATCCAATCTCACTAATGGCTGATCCGGCGCTCGCCATGGCTTGGTCCGTGAAGTCAGTTGTACCGGCCTCAAAGCCAACGACGTCAGAAACATTTAGTGATGACTGACCTTCAGGAATCGAGAAAGATGAGCTTCTTTTGCGTATTATCGAAAGTGGTTCCATTCGACTTGCTTCCCCCAAAAGCCGGATGCTATTTTGATTCGAAGGCTGGCGCTTTTGCTGCTGTGATACCAGCTGAAATCGGCCTAGAACATCGAGTCCGAACTCTTCGGAAGGAAAATCTTCAAACATCCCTAAACGCCTATTTGGCTCTGGATCTATGGTTCGAGTTACCAACCCCTTCAAAATGACTTCGTTAAGTGATGCTGAGCCACCAACGACTCCAGTCTCAGTCCGCCGAGCTTTTATATCTCCAGCTAGCCGGACCTCTTCTCGTACAAATTCATTTTTTTCAGACAAGCAGACTGAGTCTGTATCTTCGTCCAAAGTTGCCTGTTTTCGGGACAAATTAGAGCGCCGGTTAAGCTTATCTGGCACCCGTTCCCGAACCGCCTCCCTCTCTAAAACTTCAAATTGGCCATTGCCGCTCTGTGTCAGTGTTGTAGTACGTCGATGAGTATGGAGTTGACGAATCTTGGACCCTTTTAAGTAGCTGTGCCCAGTAGTCGCATTGCCAAGTTCCGAGGAGCCGAAAGGCGTATTCGTAGAGAGGTGTGACTGGTTATTACTATTGAGACCACTGACTGCTGGGCCAGAAGCAGAAGCGCTAGTAGTGATAACTGAGGTAGTACTAGAGGAACTTGGTGGACAATTGGTCATGGTCAGGCCTGTGGTGGTAGGGCAGGTTAGAGTAGATCCATCGTCCGGTGGTTGCTCGGTACCTAAAAGACTATGATATATAGATGCTTCTGAAGGCGGGTGCAGAGAAGCGTCAGCAGAGTGGTTCGGCTCGGCGAAGTCAAAGTGAGAGTAATGGGAAAAAGCCGGCTCTCGGGATCCAGGATGCAGACAGGAATCTGATGTTTTGTGAGTGATCTTTAGATGAGTAAAATAAATTAAAAATAGAAATAAATTTGATCTATGGTGGGGTAATAAAGAGAATGATATAACCGACTTATAGGAAAATATGATAGTTTTCAAAATTTGAAATTTCTCAGATGTATGAAATCAAATTGACAGAAAGAGGTCGGACGAATATGAACAATTCAAAAATCAGAAAATATTTATAAATGTGTCAAATAAACTTTTCTCAGGGGCCTTGTAAAAGAAATGATTGCGAATATCCGAAGATCTATTTCAGACGGCAAGACTATAAATTAATAATATAGGAGGCGTGCAGTAGGCTATTAATCTCATCGAAGATATGAAGATCAAGAAGATACGGTCCTATATTTGGTCGTCGTCACTTTTAGCTGTAAGGTACTGGCCTGGCGTCGTTTTCGAAATCTGGTCAGGGTGACAAGGGGACTACATAAAATGTACCAAACCTTGCGTCTCTGCCATAGTAGTCATTTAACATTCAACCTCGGGGAGTAGACTTGGCATATTCAAAGAGGTTTCGCCGGCACGGTAGTCAACATATTTAGAACAAAATTACAATTGACCAGTGTAATTGAAGATATGAAGACCAGGATGTTGTGGCCTCTGGGATGGTCGCAGTCTCCTTTCGATTTATAGAAGTGGATTGGCCTCGCTGTCGCAACTTGGCCAGTGTAAGCTAAATACAATCTTCCTGAAAATTTCCATTTTAACCTTTGCGGCATCTCTCCTGACCCTTGCCTTAGCTCTTATCATATTTTTCAACCCATTGAAATGGCAAATTCAAATATATACACTTATCGGTATCTTCGTTTATTCCAGTCTCCAGTGTCACTTCAAGTGCTGGACCATAAACATCTTAAACACCTTTTTTTAGAAGTGATCCACATAACTTTTCGACAGCATTTAAACCTCCCACACACCAATTCACTTCACCCAACTTATGTCAATTTCCGAAAAACATCCGAGTTAATTTGTTCAAATCTTCTTCCCGAAATTCCGCATCTGCGAATCTTAGGCTCCTTGTGTCAGACTCCTCAATACTCTAACATTCAGTCTGCTGTTATACGAGATTGTAAATCGAGCATTATCAAAGCGTGAGACTCCATTCTTGTGAGACGGATATTAAGAAAGAAATCTCAATTGTAGTATTACGAGAATACCAGTGATCCTAGGTTTCACTTCAATCACTGCAATTGCCTTTAACTGGCTTCCATTCGTCCCTCAGGATTCTTATCTTGATAATGCCTATTTCTAGCTTTCATGAGTCTCGCTCTTACTGTCCTGGCTGAATTCCGGGTTTATCAAAATTTGCGAAGAAAAGTTAGGTTTTGAGGAATCTCTTGTTTTATAATTGTTGAGCTTACTCCCATTTCGAGTGAAAGTGTTCGGTGAATAGATTCGAAGGTCGGTTCCACTAGAAGACGACGGCGGATTCCTCTTGACCAGTTGTCGATTGGCCTTACTGGAAGATTCATGCTGAAGCCGTTTCCGAGGTAATCTCCTTCGATTCCGGTGAAAAGGCGCTAAGCTTTCGTCCGTCATATGACGAACATCATCAGAGCAAGGTACCATCGTCATATGACGGACGAAAGCTTAGCATCTTTTCACCGGAATCGAATAAGGTTACCTCGGAAACAACGTCAGCATGAATCTTCCAGTAAAGCCAATCGACAGCTGGTCAATAGGAATCCACCGTCGTCTTCTGGTGGAACCGACCTTAAAATCTCTTCACTCAACACTTTTACTCGAAATGGAAGTAAGCTCAACAATTATCGAAGTTTTTCTAAATGGTACACAAAAATGTCGTTGGCTCTGCCCTCTTATAATCGTTTGTCTATTAAATTCCTTAAGAAGGATGTTCCTGTTTCTCATCTTTCCCGTATCTTCACCGTATGAGGACAATTTTTCAGTTGTATTACAGGTGATAGTGTGGTCGGTCAGTGAAATAAGTTCTGTTACTTCCGATCTTCTCGTATCCTTAATTCTGCATAATTATGGATGTCCTTTAATTCTTACACTGACTGTTCTCTTCATTTCTCCAATGTACCTCTATTCGAAGTCGTTGCAGCTAATACAATGGAGCTCAAGGCAATCTATTTTGCTGGCCTTTTCATATTGTATGGGTAAGCTTGTGGAGAGTATCGTCCTTTCTATCGTGAATGTATGAATATTCTAGTTCATTAGCAGCGACCGAGGATTCAGAGCCAAATCACAGGAAGGTAGACAGATACAGTTTTATGCAGGTGTTTATGTTATTTTTCTTTCATAATCAGCGTCCTGCCATTCACTCATAACTACTCACATATTATCTGGTGTTGGGTATCAGTTTCCGAGAAACATCCGAGTTAATTTGTCTAAATCTTCCTCCAGAAATTCCTCATCTGCTAATTTTAGGCTCTTTGTGCCATACTCCTCGATATTCTGAGCTTCAGTTTGATGTTATACGAAGTTGAAAATCGAATATCTTTAAAGCTTGAGACTCCTTTCTTGTAAGAAAGAAAGCTAATTGTAGTATAAAGAGAATATCATATTAATTTTCAAAAAGTGAAACGTTAACGTCATGGGTAGGATACCCAAAACTTGCTAAAGTGACTAATCCACAATTTTTCTCACGGTTGGTTTCGTTAAAAGCCATCGAATATATCTGTAAACCCATTCACATTCCACAGAAATGCCATTTAGGAATATTCCTTATGCTGATTCAAGCATTGAGACTGTCGATCATTCATACTCTCTCTAAGTGAGAAATTTAAATTGTAGTCAGGCCTGGATTAGAGAACCCCTTAAGACAAGGCTTACTCATATCACTGTAAGAAAATCACAACTTAAATCACCTTAAGCGACCAAAGTTGACTTATTTCCTATTTAACTTCTAGGGATATCCTCGAAGTCCACATCGAAAACGAATAATGTCGTCGAGGAAAGTAACAAATACATGCTTGCCTTATCGAAATTCCCAAAATAAATGAAAGTTGAGAGGTCTGGTTTGCTTATCCTATGGCCTACTAGCACATTTAACATACGATGGAGTGGTAACGTGCCTGCAGGATGCTCAAGACCTAGTTTCGAATTCAGCTGGGTGTGCTGATGATAACTAGGCGAGGCTAAAACTGCAGTCTACTTTGATTAAAAAAACTTGTTTGGGATCAAAGATAAGTGAAATTTAATGCCATTGTGAGACATACTTATGTTAGTGTAGGAAAAACACCACTATAAGTCATAAAATCACTCAGCAATCTAGTGTGTGGCTGCACTGTCAGGATTCGGCTCCAGCTTGGGCTGCTGATAAGACCTGCGTGAGGTCGAAAATAAAATCCACCCTGCTGAGAATAACTTTTGGGAAGCAAGGCCATGTGAAATTCAAGAGGCACAAGGTCTACTTATTATTCGAAAATTCATCATCCTTACCGAAAGAATGAACCTAACTCATACAGCTATTATTACTTTGAAATTATTAAATTAAATTAAATTAAAATAGTTAGAAAGAAGATGATAGAAATTGAAATAAGGCGTGAACACGTTCATAAAAATCAGCAATGTTGAGATTGCTATAAGTGGTGCCACAACTTATGCGCTGGTGGCTTCGCAGACTAGAGAAGGCGTAACAGCGCTCGCGCTTGGATAGAAATAGAATCCTATCTTAGTCCGAAGAGAGCACCTATCGGCAGCATCGTAATATAGCTGCCCGTGTTGAGAAAGAACCTTAATGCTAGTTCGTAGACTAGTGATGGGTTGAAAAGAATGAAGTAAGGAAGCTTCGATCAATGATTGTTTACAGACTAGTGTATGCGAAGAAAAGTTGGGTTTCGAGAAATCTCTTGTTTCATAATTGCTGAGCTTACTTCCATTTTGAGTGAGTGTTGGGAGAAGAGATTGGAAGGTTGGTTCCACCACAAGACGACGGCGGATTCCTCTTGACCAGCTGTCGATGTGTTTTACTGGAAGATTCATGCTGACGCTGTTTCTGAGGTAATCTCCTTCGATTTAGATGAAAAGGTGCTAGGCTTTGGTCCATCAAAGAGATCAGATATAGAGTATATATACAGCTTTTTAGGGATTTGCCGTTGAAATTTCTTTACTCGTTAGCTTGAATTTGGTTGTGACGATGACACCTTGCTTTGATGATATTTGTCATATAGCACATTTTCACCGGAATCGAAGGATATTGCCTCGGAAACAGCGTCAGCATGAATCTTCCAGTAACGCAAATCGACAGCTGGCCAAGAGGAATCCGCCATCGTCTTGTGGTGAAACTGACCTTCCAATCTCTTAAACCAACACTTTCACTCGAAATGGAAGTAGGCTCAACAATACAGACTAGTGTACAAAATGAATCAAATCAATTGATAAGTAGCCCTGTTGCAATACCGAGAGATATTAAGGGACTTTGGAAGACACTTTCAAAGATTCTCTGATAGCTACATGATAGTTAACAAATTGACTAAAATAAGAAGCTTAGGCATTCTAAGTTGCTTAATTATCCCCAAATAATGAGTGGGCCTCAGGATGCCATTGAAGAGTATTTAGCCTTAATTGACAATTCTAATATAGGGTGAATTTTAGTCTCGACTTCGCCAATGTCACTTCAGCATCCTAAAAATGGAATCGAAACCGGATGGGATGCACGTACTTACTTTTAGGTCAACATATTAAATGACTAGCCAAATGGCATCCCACCAAAATTGTCTGGTAGTGAGTATTTTTCGCATTAAGTATTGTTTCGAGACTACCAGTAAATCAGTAATATGAGATGTGTTCACCCAATTTC
>CAAALY010244283.1:0-10375 GCA_900617795.1 Protopolystoma xenopodis
GGTAAATCCTTAAATATTTTTGACCCTAAAATGAATGATTCAATTACTTATATGCAATATAGAAGGTACGGAGTTGCTGAATCTAATCGATCATAAGACAGCATTGAAATTTGACATTTTCAGTTAGCATTTGTACTTCTCATATTATCTATATTATGGTAAGTGGCAAGAGTTGCTTCGTGGCAAGTATTTGAACTGCCTGAAAAGTATAGAAATATATTACATCGCTTGCTACTAACTATATTAGCTAAACTAACTTTCATATCTTATTCGTACCATTATATCGTGGTGAGAATAAACTTTTCTTCTAGCTATAGATTTGATAAATGATATTCTATTTAAATTATTTGTGCAATTCGTTTACAGCACTTGACTTTTGGATGAAAAGCGAAGTTTTAAAATAATACTTTTATAGTAGTCATTCGACTTTGTTATTGTAACTTGGTCATATTGGCAGGAATACCTGTCCGTAGTCCATACTAGGAATGATAATTTTTAGCGTCAGACCGTGGAGTTGGTACATTCCCAGACGTTTCGTCGGCATTGTAGTCGGCATCTCCAGTGAGTATTGCCATTCTCAGCAGCCAAGCTAGAACTCGTCAAAGAGACAAGTAAAGTCAATCCATTGACAAACTTTTAGCCGAAACTACTCATTCTATCCTGGTCCCTGTATCAATTTACTACCCTCTTTTCTCGCCGCCGTCCTATCACATCATCTGACATGTTTATATTCGACAAGAGATGTGCCCTTTGGGCAAATTTATAGTGGCGTCATCACACCTGCTCTTAACCTTGCGCCCCTCACTTTCGATTAGCTGATCCAACTTGAGCCTCCTGTCCGGATCTGCCTCATGGCCCATACTTCCGTTTCTTATTTTTATGGTCGGTCGATTTCACTCGGCTCCAGTCCCAGTGTACCTTTTACTCCAGGTGCCATTCCCAAGACTTCAGTAACACGTAAAATGTCGCCCCAATTGTAGACCTCCCAGGTTCTGATTCCCATGCCTACGCATATTAGGCATTACCTTCACGCATCATCTCCTTAGATTGAACCGTGTAATTTGAGCAAATTGTGGACATTTATCTCCGGTCGCCTGCTGCATTTCGAGTGGATTATTAGTTAATTTGGTCATAATACCTAATTTCTGGGACTCATTCCCTCTCCATAGTCATGTCAGGCCTCCAAAGTTGAGACTACACTTACCGAGATCGTCTCCGCTTTATTTCTGAAACTTCCTCACCCTCTTCTTCCTTGCGCTCCCTTTTCCTCTGGTGTACGATAGATTCTCGATCTAGGCGTCTTCTTTTTGCTTGTCATGTTGCATCCTGGTTTATCCGAATTAGATTATGCAACAAGCAAAGTTATCACTAATTCCGCCTTATTTTAATCACTTCTCAATTTTAATTTTTTCCCCAAGGATGTCAATGGCCTCGCAAAGCTTCTATTTCTTACTGACTCACTGATGATGCCGACTAAGATATCGGCGAAACGTCTGGGGATGTACCAAGTCCATGCTCTCACGCTGGAAATTATCATGCATACTATGGACTGGGGACAAGTTGCGCTCCTCTATGTCTTTCTGCAAATATAACCGGGTTGCGAAAACAAGGTCAAATGACTACTATAAATCGAAATGAGACTGCAACCAAAATATAGACCACAACATCTTTGTCTTTTAATCTAATAATTGTATAATTTACTTAAAATATTTAGACATCAGAGTCTACAGATGCGTCAGAATTTAATATATCTTAAGCTAGTTACTGGTAATCTCTAATGAAAACTAATTAGATTAAGGCCATTTTACTTTAAACAAATATAACGAAGTCAAATAAAAAATCATCATATAAAGTAATTTCTTTTTATTTGATGTATTCACCTAATTTCTTTAGGGTGATGAAGGACTGGTAGAAGAATTTTCCCACAATGATATGAGTTGAGCTGACGTTTCCATGGGAATTTCACATAGCGTTGCTTTCCCAAAAGTTGTTCTCATCAAGACAGAAGTGGACTGCAGTTTCGACCTCGCATCTGTCTTATCCCCACCCTCAGCGGGAGTCGAACCGCGACAATGCAGAATGGGAACTTGACAGCTAACCACTCGGTTACACTGCCATTAGCGCCTTTTGGGTCACAGGGCAAATGTGAATTTTCAAGAAAGGCCAGGCCTTTTTGTCATATCATATTCTTTTGCCGGAATTGTCGATGAAGCAAACGTATATTTGCTATAACAATCAACTACTATACTTTTTTTCGAATAAAGTATTGTTTTCGGGACTACCAGTAAATCAGTAATATGAGATGTATTCCCCCAATTTCGTTTAAGGTGATCAAGGACTGGGTGAATGCATTTCATATTACTGATTTACTGGCAGTCATGAAAACAATACCTTATTCGAAAAATAGTTATTATTTGTAATGATGCTTCCCTGATGCTTTTAAGTACTCATAAATAACAACCATACGAGGTGTAGCTACAGTTTGAATATTCTTTATTATGGAGGCTACTTTCATTCATTCTTACATGAACAAGACAAGTTAATTAGACCATTACACTTGAAGTGACAAGCATATTTTGATTTCACCAACTGCGTGTTATTTCCTTTGATCAAGTCCTGAAAACTTCGAAATAGGCATTTTCAAAAGTGCATAAAAATTACCAGTTTAAATGGCACATTGATATACTTCATAGTTATTGACTTTATCATACCATTTTATGTTTTGAACGCATCCGCACAAATTTAAGCCGAGAATCTCCTAATTTCAGCATTCGTCTGATAGAAGATAAGTCTGGAATATACAATTGTCTCATGAGGCAAATATTTTCAAATTTATAAATATAGTTTAGTCGAAGATATGAAGACTAGGATGTTGTGGCCTTTTGTATGTTCGCGGTTTCATTTCGTTGTTTGACCATGTTTTCGCAACTTGGTCATATTGGTAAGAAGACTTAGATGGACGCAACTAGTCCTGAGTACATTATATGCATCATAATTTCCAGAGTAAGACACTGGACGTGGTACATTCCTAGACATTTCGCCGGCATCGTCAGTAAGTCTTGCCATTCTTACCAACACACAACAACTCGTTAAAGAGACAAGTGAAGCCGACGCTTTGACTAAATGTGTGGTAAATAGTTGTGGTATCTCTCCTTCTGTCCTGGCCTATTCATCTATCCTATATCCTCGTATCACACCTTCAATATCACAATTTATAATCTGTTTAGCTAAACCTATTTGAAACCTATTTACACTCCCTGCCGGTTTCCGCATCCCTCCCATTGTGCCGGGAATGTTGATTAAAGGTCGTGGTTTAATCTGCAATCTTCTCTTTTCGAGTCCTATCAGAGTCCCGTCTTGCTTCGTAGGATACTTTTCTTATCTGCCTGTTTCAGTGATTTCAATATTTATATATATGTCCAAACCTTGATTGAAAATTTAATTTTTTTACAGTTGGAAATTGATATTTACCTCAATTGTACTATCATAAAATGGCTAAAATATCAAGTTGCTTTTTGAGTTATTAAAATAAAGTATGTTATGTGGCAGACTACGACATTTAATCAAGACTTTATGAGTAAATGTGGAAATGCCCTTCGGAATCACGTATGTTTTCCCATTTTCTCCGTAGAATGTCATAAATAGGCACTTGTTCCTACCATTTAAGCCACTTATGTCATTACTCTTGCTTTGTAATTTAGATAAATATATTGCAATTTCTATCTTAACAGCTCGTGATCGTAAATTTAAAATCCGCTGCACGTACATACCATTTGCAATTTTAGAATTTATTCTTATCTGCTCTAATCTGCTTGAGCTCATGTCAATAATCAATCATTATGCCACTTTGAATTTTATCTTATCATCATCTATACTAATCACGTTAGCAGTAACGTTATCTAGAACACTATTTTTTAACAAAATATTTGTCCAATATAAAGTAGATTAACCCTCCAGAATAAATCAATGAATGCCTAAAATTTGTGAATTCAAAAAACGCAAGAATTTGATTTGGTAAAAGCCATGTTTAAAATATGCAAATTGGAGTGTTTTGACAGAAGCAAATGCTTCGATAGCAAAATGATTATAATATTGAGCTTTGGGACAGAAATCTGTGCCAATACAGCAGAGGAATTACGGCAAGCACTATTAACGAAAGCATAAATACATCAGTCAGATTTGGTTAAACATTTCTTATAATATCACTGAAAAGATGAGTGAATTACAATTTAAAAACGAAATTTTATTTGATTTCAATATCAGCAAGTAAATAAAGCTCCCTTTATAGTACATATAAATATAAAACGTAGAGATGTTTGATACTCCGTGGCCGCCACCACGTCTTACTACCTTTAATGTCCTACGACATATCCATAATATAATAAATGGATAGAGGTAGATGCTGCACAAGTACCCAAAATTGTCTTTATTACTCAAGGCGTTGGGAAATACTAAAAGCTCGCCACTGCACTGCTAGGTCTTCCAGGTTCGTGATAACTTTTGAAGATTCAACCTTTTTTGTCTCATTAAAATTTGCGGAAGGATTTGCGCTTTGGAAATATATTATATGCATATAAGTGTTTGCAAGATTTCTCATATGCAAGCAAAAAATATATTTCGACAGTATTACATTAATTATACTTGACTTACTATTAATTAGATAAATTACCTTCCTGAATTCAAATTAAGTAAGGCATATGCTACAATGTCCATTGCTGTTAGTTTAGCGATCTTCTAAATGATATATAAACCAGATAATATGTTTTGCAATCGAGTTTTCACTACACTAATAATACAAATGCTTAAAACGTCAGAGTTTTAGTAGAAAATTAAAATAACTAGATCTAATGAAGCACACCGATAAAAGAAGTTAAGACTCAATAAATATTAGGCTATTAGTTTGTATCTATAGTGAATAGATTTCTAAAAGATCAGTAGGTTTTAATTGGGAGCTCTATTCACCTTAGGCACAGCAGATCAAGAAAAATTTATGGCTGAATTTTCTCACTAAAGCATGAGTATGCATGGCTAAATAAAATTCATTGGCATCTTGAGGCCTACTCATCAAATTGCGGGAAAATTAAACTATCAGTCCTTTATCAACTTATGGGAACTTGGCTGAATACAGCTCTTATTTATTAACTGGTAAATACATCCAGAATAATAGTGGACGTTATCCCTTATGTAATTCTAGCAAAAGGCTAAGATTTATAATATAATAATAATAATACGAATGTTTGTAATTATAGAATGTATGTAAGACGATCTAAAAAATTGTCTAAATCGTAACATCTCTTAGTATATGGAGAATTTTTAGCTAAGCAGAATCCTATGAAGCGAATGGAAATTTAAACATTAACCATTGAGTAAGAGGAGGTGAGATTAGCCAAGAGTCTCAATGTATTTATGTACATTTTAAACGCATATAGCACGTACAACCACACACTAGATCATGCGTTAATATTGCCAGCTAGAGTTACAGGACATTTATGAAGGGTAATAGATTCCTGGCTTTGTTCCACCCGATTTATTTAAGAACGGTTCCTAGCTCAAATTATGTCTTCAACAAAAGTTAAGGCAAAATCCCTCAAAAGCCTATTCTGGGTCACATGACGTTGCTTTTAAGACTTATAGACACCAATCTATAGTCATATTTCCAGGGCCGTCTTAATTTTGGCTATGGTGTAGACAATATATAAAGATTTTCCATGCAGTTGGACTAACAAGTTAAAGGTTCGCTCGTTTCATATTACTAAAGGCCAGTTGGAAATCAAGGTTTTACCACATTCGCAATACTTTATTAATTATTGAAGTCTATAGCTAAAGTGTAACTAAAATAGCCAAACATTAATACCTTAGCCTTTATCTAATTATGCTTATCATCAAACACTTATGCTGAAAAGACTGCCCATAATATTCTTATTTTCCAGTGGTCTCTGTAATTTCATTCGATTTCAATCAGTCTCTATTGTCATGCTATTTTATAAAACAATATAGCTGACAAATTCGCCTAGAAGTGACAATTGTATTTTTACTCATGGAGGCTGTCTTCTGGTCGGGTGTTTGACTCTGCCTGCAAAGGCATAAATTTAATTACTTTTGGCTTAATAAACGAGATTAGTTCTATCTTTATATATATATATAATATCTCTAATATATTGCCACATATTATCTTAGGAGTAATAAGTAAGTGTCCAATTGTCTTATAAAGGCATAGTTTCTCATTGATCAAGCTAATTTCTAGCATCTTTTGACCTGATTGCTTAAGTTATGGAGGAGAAATTATTTTCCATTTTAGCTATTATGGCAGCTTGGGTGAGTTCTCTCGTTATTTTAGCAGCAGAAGAGTTGCACCGACTAACTATAGTTAAATGAGATCTATTGACCCTAGTTCGTTTAAGGTGATGAAGGACTGGTAGTAGAATTTACCTACAATGATATGAGTAGAGCTGACGTTTCACATAGCCTTTCCCCTTTTGCGAATACAAAAGATTAAAATGAATTCTATTTAGTATTTGCATTGTGTAGAGCCAAAAATTACAAATGCCACTACATGTATGTAGAACTGTATGCAATCAAAACTCTCTTAATTTTCGGGCGCATAATTATACCTGTCATATGATCAAAATTTTCCTTACTTATCATATACAATTTATAAGGTAGTGTTGGTCTATGTTTTCCCATCCAGAACAATTGCTATCGTTATATCTCTGGAAAGTAGCTACTCTCTCAAGAGCAAAGAAGATTCGAAATGAGATTAGCTCATTTAATGAGAGATTGTGTAAACTTCGTGATCCTTCTCAGGAATTGCAGGCTTTACAAAAACATTTGACTCAATCTTATTAAATTATTGTATCTTAGTCAACATTTTAATTCAAACAATTCAGCGAGTTAGTTTCACTTTTTCATTGTTTTCACAGGTTCATGGCTCAAATCCAAATATCGCAAATATTATCTAAAGGGAAAGCTATTAAGCGATTCATCCTACAAACTATCTGATCATTGATACTCTCGGCTAAATTAATGCCAATATACTTACCTATAAAAAGAAAAGTGCAAATATGGATTCAGTAAATATTTAGCCTATCAGAAAAATCACATTTAGCAACAAATAATTTTATAGTGAATAATCTAAAAGATAGTACCAATATATTAATTAAAACTTTCAGTGTAATACAAGAATGTAGGAAAATCAGCTTTAAATTATTATCAAGCATGCACGATATTTAATCGAAATGAATCATAATTAAATATATGAGCAGAGATTTGAGCTACTAAAATTGAATTTAGCTAGCTGGCTCAACATTCTCTGTTTCTTCTTTGACATTTTTTTTTACAATTGAATATTCTTCAGCTGTAGTCTTGTCGAGACTAGTAAATATATGCCCATTGCATTATATCTACATCCAAAAGTAAGACAGTGTATAAAAGAGAAAAACAGGAGGAAATTGATGCACCCAGTTCTCTCATCCTCAGGAAGTAAATTATGCAAGAATTATATATTTTTTAAGAAACTGCATTCATTTTTCCTGGTTAATATATTGGCGACCTAATTATTCTAGGCGGTCATAAGAATGTTTTCAGGCATAGACTTTCTGGATGTTTAAGATTAGTATGGAGTATAATTATAATAAATAGCATTCTTGATAAATTCTATTTGAGGTGAGATGACGAAATATATGGATACGAAATCGTGCGCATAACTATATATTTATATCTAAATTAGTAACCAATATTTTTCTTATTATGTATAAGCTAAATAAAACACAATATAAGATATTCTAATAACATTTGCGGATTCTTACCTCCTTATGATGCAAAAGGATTCTAAAGATATTTATGAATGTGTGCTAATCTAAAATTTTATTAAACTCTTCAGAAAATAGGTTCGGCATTTAATATGCAAATCCTGAGTAATTTAATATGTATTTTACATCCCTATAGGCTCAATTAAATGAACCTGACTTTCCATTTCGAAGAGAAAGTCGGTAGGAAGAAATTCGTGCTGTAGACTCACTGGAAACCAAGGTAGGCTTGTCGCTTAGGGAACACTGTTGAATTGTGCAAGGAATTCACAATATATCCACAAATAATTCTTCAACACCCAATTTCTCTTCATACCTTTGAAGTAGGTAGGGTTTTAATTATTTTCGGAATTCATCATTATATATGAAAAGCAAAACATTGTTGGCCAGGCAAGTCAATCACATTCGCTTTTTGAAGATTTGCTCTACTAGTAAAATTATACCTATATTTTGTTTTATTTCTAGACTTAATTTACCTTGTGAGACTAAGACTGATCTTTTGACGTATGCTATGATTTGGTTGATATTATACTTAAGGAAAACATTTTAAAGCTATATTCCTTACTTAGAACTAAGACTAGACATAAGCAAATCTTGTCCAAGACTTTTAGTTCTGAAGGCTTCCTTAAACTCCAGAGTATAACGGATAGTTTACATGGCAAAGTTTTCCAACAGTTTACGAGGACACATGAAAAGAAATTAAGAATTTTGGTGTGAGAATTAGCTCAAGAAAACGACCCGCATCTAATGAATTGAACTTAAAGGAAAGCCAACGGCAAAAAGTGGTAAATCTGTCCAAAACTCAATTTGACATTTCTACTGAGGTCCTAGTTGAGGGATTAAACTTTGTCTTTACAAATGTTAAATTTAACTGATAGTTTCCCAAAGCACTACTAGTGAGAACTTGTACCTTTAATTGATGGTCATGTGGAAACACTATATAAGAATAGGACAGTTGATAATATTTTAGAGAAGCGTAAGGTGAATGAGCAATTAGTATTAAAGGCAGACAAAGGATAAGTAGTAGTAGTTATGTGTATGACGGATTACTGAGAGAAAATTTTAGAGGCATTCGATGATGATGATGATGATACCAACTATAAAACCCAACAGAAGGCCTTACGGTCAGACTTAGGGGTCTTCTCGAATAATGTGTAAACAGTGGAGAAATGGAACAGTAGAAAATGAACGCATGTACATGGTCTGCCCAAAATCTATAAGCAAGGTACCTCACCTAGGATTATTATAAATGATAGAGGTAGCGTAGTGCATAAAACATTTCGATTTATATATACTCACTTAAAGCAAATCTCCGAAACTTGGAGGTGTTCGGTAAGGATCTTTTACGACGTTATAAAGTTACTTGATGATCAGAAGTTAGAAAAAGGAGATTTGATGGTAAGTTTCAATGTAGTCTCTATGTAGACTAACATTCCGATAAACGAGGCAGTGAAGGCTCTAGAAATAACTTTAGATCAATGCGATGAAATCATATCAGTTAAAAGGTTGGGCAAGGATTCAATTATTCGATCAGCCAATTTGGCAATGTTTAATACATATTTTTCCTTCAATGGCATGTTGTATGAGCAAAAACGGGGCTTGGATATGTGATCTTGTTTAGTCCCTATTTCAGTTAACAGCTATATGGCCCAATTAGAAATTCGTGTGTTTCAAGAGGCACTCCTATTTCCCGAGTTATTAGTTCGTTATATGGGCGTCTACTTTGCTGTTTAGCAATACGGCAAAGATAATGTTGGTGAATTACTTGAGCCAATAAGTAGAATAATTGCAAATACTAAGACTACCATGGAGTTACAAAAGGAAAATAAATTGCCTTTATTCGATACATTAGTTAGCAAAGAAGGTAAAAAGTTAGGTACAGACGTATATAAGAAACCCACATACGCAGGTTTTATTATTAATTTCTTATCCAAAGCATAACGTTTTTCGGGTTATATAGACTTCATATCGAGGCGTTATATTATGGAATCTGCGGAAATGAGCAAAACAGCCAACATCCGAAATAGGAGGAACGAGTGTATAAAACTGGATAGGAACTATTTGTGGCTGCTGAATAGACTTAAGGAGAGGGAGTGAGAGGAAGTGCATGAAGAGCCAGGGAACAAGAGAAGGAGGCAGGATCAACCTAGAGTCTAGCTAGGATCATCACATTTTTCATAACATGAAGATTACATACACACGATAGACAATAGCACAAGTTGAAACTTAATTCAACATTAGAGGATCGTACTAAAGGTTAATTGTGTAAAAAAAAACAGCTGCCATCTAACGCACTTCCTATTCAGGAAATAACTTCACTCATTGGCAAACATGTAGAGTAATGTTGAAGTATCCAACAAAATCATGGGATGCCTCACTATGATCGTGGTGTTAGGTGTAAAAAAAGCGACTATGGTTGCAGCCGGTCACCTTTTATCTTGGTCTAGTATAGCTTTGCTCTATTACGTATAGTATGGATTCTTGTTCTGATGACGTCTGTCCCAGTACAGACGAAAGCTAAAGGCAGTTTTATCGGGATTGCAGGACAGTGAGCCGAGGACTTCTTCGCA